>QGED01000169.1:0-180924 GCA_004367475.1 Fusarium camptoceras | reverse complement strand
GGGGGGTGGGGGGGGGGGGGGGGCGGTATTTGACACCACTCAGTAGGTATTGCGAGTATTGTTTCTTTGTTTCGTTGTTGTTGTAGTTACTTGAATTATTCCACGAAAACTCCAGACTTAATGGAGAGGGAAATCGGGAAACGTTCTAAATAATGGGAGGCTCGAAACTTTGCATTGTTGAATCTGTATTCACCTTCCCTCTCGCAACTGTGCGTCATGTATCATTGTCCCCGCCCCCAGTACTCCCGATTCCATTCATTTATCTCCTTCGTGCCAGGGGTATAGTCGCCCGCTATCTCGGTAATTGGCATCAGGTACCTGATATTCTTTTGCTCCATCGCCAGAACGCAAATCCCGAAGCCAAAAAGCCATCGACAGCGCTTTCAGAATACAGATTGTCTGCACAACTAGCTTTCCCCACAATCAACCAGATGAGTAACATGTATATCCGGTACAGAGCTAAGGCGCAGAGTCCAAGGACCCCCGCGATCAAGCTTACAGCAGCCATGCACAACGCCGTTGTTCCCGAGCCGTTCGGCGCACCTTTCCACCTCAGACAGTATAGCACCTTTGCCAGGCAGGGTCTTGCAGTCGAGGTTGGTTCCTGAAGCATGGTAAGCAAAACCCTGAAAGGTCGTGGTATCTCCCACGGTACTCCAGGCCAAAGAGCAAGACTGGGAATTTCGATTTGTCGCTGCATCTTCCTTGATCTGATTGATGGTCAGCCTCGCGGCACCTGCTGCAATTACTAAACTAGCGATCGTAGCGAGCCATGCAGCCCAGTCCAGAGGCTTTCTCCATTCGTATCCATTCTTCATCTCGCCTGGTAGAGCAACCATGCTTTTTCCTGCAGCAAGAGGTGAATAAAAAGATAACAAATATGATAGATGGAAAGTTTTGACTGACCTCAGTTCTCTATTTGAGTTTCGTCGACATTGAGTCCATGAAGGATATTGGCAAAGGCGTAACTTGTCTATAATGGTCTGGAACGTTTGAAGCTTATGAAAGGAAAAGAGACGAACAGGAAGGGAGTAGTAGGAAAGTTTCAAGCCTTTTTAGAAACACGTATCATATCAGGGTACATTAAGTCCATACGTAAGTAGCGGGGTCGTGATGCTTTGACTGCGTAAGAGGAAAGCTTTATTGATGTTAATCCCAAGCCAATGCCGCGTTCGCCAGTAATACAAAAAGGCTGTTCCGAAAAGTCAAATATGGTCTGATAAGACCTGTTTATTATTGGCATAATTGAACTTGGAGGGATCATCAATTAACGCCTCAAGAATAACTAACTAGCTCATCATCTCTCCAGAAAGCCATCTGGGATAAGGTTGAACTCAGGCCAAACCCGAACCACTATGCATTCAGAATGGAAGCTTACAAGGTTTACCTCCATAACCTTGCTTTGGCACAGAGCCATGACTGCGATTAATTCATGAGAAACACTGTACACTTAGTATTGATGAAGATTATGGGTATCACATGGTCAACCCCGTGACACATCCACAACAACACCTGGCACAACATCGCACGTACAAGGACTTTTCACTTACAGAATATGGATGCCTTCTTACGCAAGAAGGAAATGTCCATGGATATCAATTCTTGCCCGATATGACGATGGTAAGTGTAGACATAACACACTTTGCCAGAGATACATGGCGTCAGTGCTTCTGTCCTGATATCGTATCTACTGGATTAGAAAAAATGTATAATGGGTACAATCAATACTACGATCTTTATTTAGATAATCTATATATGATTCACCGCCTCGACCATATAAGTCGAACTTCATTGGGTCTGTTCATCTGCAGCGTCAACACAGGCTGACTATCCTGCAAAAGACCCAACAACCTCTTCCGTCCCTGTTCCATAGTCTCTCCGTTTTCCAGAACAGGCTCAACACTGCAACTCCTAAATATTGTCATGATAACAGAAACAAACTCTACTTGTGACATCTTTTGACCTGGACATGCGCGTGGACCACTGGACCAGGGCATGTATGTACCTCGGTGTGGAACCGGAAAACCTGCACCAGATTGAAGCCAACGTGAAGGGTTGAACTCCAAATTGTCAGATCCCCACTCCGAATGACTTGTGTGTAGGGCCATCGTGTTGACATGGACCGCACATGGAGCCTGAAGCGGGAAAGATGAAGACTCTGACGTGAAAATAGTCTGGTTCGTGTCGATGGTGCGTATCAACATACTTACCGCGGGGTACAGGCGCAGAGTCTCGAACTGCAATACAACATTAGTCATTCGAGTCGCTGAGTCAATATGGATTGGACTGACCATAATAGCTAAACATCGTGTCAATCTCGGGAAAATTGTCGCATATTCTTGTTCCAAGCACTCGTCGTGGTCGCGTAGCACAGCGTCAATCTCGGCTTGAATCCAAGCCTGCCATTGTGGATAGGCGGCCAAGAGGACCAATGCGTATGACATTGTGTTTGATGTAGTGTCGAAGCCGGCTGCGGTTAAGATAAAGAGATTCCCGGCGATCTCGTCCTCTGTGAGGTACTGTTTCTTCTCGGTCCTAGTAGATATTGTCCCATGGTTTCGGTCGTCTACCTTGGCTTGGTCTGAGAATCGGAGCATTGTTGTCATTAAATTGTTCTGTATATGGTTGGAGAGCCTTAAACGCTCTTGGTCGAGCATGTCTGTTGTCAGGCTTGGAAGCTGGACAAGAGCTTGACCAAGCCTTTTCGAAAGACATGGCATGAAGGGCAGTCTCAGAATACTGGAGGGAACGAACGCAGCCGCAAGGAGGAGATCGGTAACCAAAGCGATAGCATCCACATAGGAAAGACTCCTGTTTGAATCACGGTACGACGAGGAGATAGAAAACACTGTGTGTCGGCCATATGCAACTCGAGTAAGGACATTAATGGCGATCGCGCGGAGGCCAGTGAGGGAATCTGAGGAAGTGTCGGCAGTGGAGGATGCAGTGGTTGCCGTACCTTGACGAGTAGGAACAGAAGACATCATGTGTTCGATAAGGGAAGACGCTTGCTGGACACCCTCTTTCCAAACCGCATGACTTATACGCTCGTTGAAAGCGGGGGCGATAATGCGACGTTGTCGAGACCATGACTCGTCTTTGCTCTACATGATAGCAGAGTGTCAGTGATGGATGTGAAAGCGTCTCGCTAGTGCGGTAACAATGGACCTACCGTTACTAGATTTGGGCCGAGCAAGCCCATGGTCTTCAACGAGATGTCTGGATGAAGAAAGTCTTTCCGTCGAGTTAAGATGGAATGCGCCATTCCAGGATCAGCACAGACGAGGCGGTTATGTCCAGTAGTAACGACCATGAAGGTTTGTCCAAGGCGCTCATGTGCAGCACCTTTGTCATGGAACTCCCAGCCCCAACACGTCACCTCAAATGCTGTTATCACAGTAGCAGGGAAGACCGCTTTTAAAATAGGTCGGAGAGGCTCAGACACGACAGCGAAGACGAACTGAAATGTCATTAGCTTTCTCTGATGTCAAAGTCATATGAAGGCCAGGACAGGGACTCACGCTATCTGGATCATAGGGACATATGATGATGGGAAGACCAGTGGCGCATGCTGCATGGTAGTTTCGGATAAAGGACCGGAGTTGACGAGTAATCCATACAAAAAAAGCCCCAATCAGTCCAATGAGAAGTATATTCATGATTTCGATAATCGGCAAGGAGCTATTGAAGACGTGTGGGTGGACTTCCGCTTGACAGCGCTGAAAGATGCAATCATACAGACCGACAAGAGAACACCGAGGCTCATTTAAATAAACATGGCCTTCATGGCAACAGAGACTCAGTAGTCAACTATATGAACTAAATATCTCCCGGCTGCTTGGTTTCCGGGTGGTATGATCTCTCGAGCTTGGTTATTTCATTACTGCTCCATAGTGGCTACGACGTTACGGTTCCCGAGACCACCGTGAGCCCGAAACAGCCAATCATCATTGGTCATCTCGAAGTACATCAAGACGGGACAGAAAGTCTGGATACTGCTCGTTCTCAATGCGTATCTCCTAGGCTTTCAATACCTTTCCAGTCACCTCAACAAGACCTTGGTCATAATATGAAGAAGTGGACCCCAGAGGCTTCCAATGTGTCAAATTTAAAGTTTAGCGACCAGCTACAGCGGCAATACCACTGTAGGTGTCCCGCACACAGTGGATCAACACCCTGTAAATGAGCAGACTTCATCGCAAGGACCCTACAGCTCTTCTCTTTATCCAATTGATCCGGGATTTTTAATCCACGAGTCTAACAACCTGTACGGGTACCTAACACGGCATATGAACTATCGTTATAGAATATCGTGATGAAGATGCTTTCATCGCCTACCTATCCGCCGTCGGGCAGCTTTATCAATACGCTACTCCGATGAACTTCAACCCGCTCTTCCCTGACGGGAAAGCTATAGCAGGCCTCCCAACTTACGCGTAGGATCACAGCGCTTCTTACTGGATGGAAATTCGCGCCTCCAAAGCATGGAGGTCTCCCAAATACCCGCATCATTGTCTTTTGGGATCTCGAAGTCTTGAAGTTTCCGAGACAGAGCCTCAGTGGCGTAATATCCTCAATGCCGAGGACGAAACTTGGCTTCGGGACCACAAGCTACAAGGCCAAGATGTCTTTCCATTCGCTGGATACCTTACTATTTCTGGAGAGGCTGCGAGGCAGATTACACATACTGCGCCCGGTACTGCTTATCGTCTTCGACATGTGGTAGCTCATACAGCCCTTATAGTTGTACGTGTTCTAACGTCTGAAAGTGCGCGTGAAAGAGCCCCTGAGTTCTTCAGTCAAAGAAAGATGAAAGCACTCAAGCCGACCACTGCGTTCGACGCCAAGGATGCGACAAATGCGTTCCGTCATCTTCAAGATGGGAACCATATGGGAAATGTGGTTCTCAATTACCTTACTGGCCCAATGACATTGAATGCCAGGGTAACGGCGGAAGGGATCCCCTTTGATCCTTGTGAGACTTATCTATTCTTTGGTGGCTTGGGCGGACTTGGGCGCAGTATGGCTGGATGGTAGAGCGCGGAGCGTGGAGCCCGAAACCTTCTCTTCCTATTCAGAACCGGCTCAGCGAGTCCATTCTTCATTGAAGAACTCGAATCAATGGACTGTAGAGTCGCCGTGGTCGAGGGAATTGTCAATAGCTTTGACAACGTGAAAAGAGCGATCAGTTAAGTCAATAGTGCTGTCAAGAGGATCTTTCTCTCGCTATTCTACTTAAGCCAGATGCGAGTATAGATACGAGGATGAGACTAATGAATGTGGGTCTCGATTCTCTTACCGCTATCGAGTTAAGAAAATGGTTTAAACAGGCACTGGGACTGCAGTTTAGTGTGCTTGAGATGATGGGTGCTGCATCCTTGGGCCAGGTGTGGGAAATGGTGGCAGCACGGCTTGGGGACAAGATGGGTTCGTAGAAGGCAATTGACGTTGATTCGCATATCCTGGTCTATTTACTAAATAGGAATATACTTATCCAGCCATCTCTGCAAGACCTTTGTCGCGGGGTAATGCTCCTCCCCAATTCTCAACAGCATGGCAACATGTCCTTCGAAGCCCTCTCCCTCAAAGACATGCAGATCAACCCGAGTACCCGCCGCCTTCAGCGCAGCAGAAAGCTCGACAGCCTGCCTAATATCGCCTTTTCGCTGAACATGGAGCAGTAAAAATGTCTCGGCGTTTGGCAAAGCTGCATGAAGCGTGGGCGACATGATATCTAAATGCTGTGGGTCGCTGCCGAGGCCAGCGAGCATATTGCTGACTATCGAGCCTGTGTTGTCTGCGATGGAAGCAGGCGCATTATAGTTTGATCCATCTAGTGCAATGACGCCCTTCAGTATATCCATTCCGAACCCAGCGTTGCGTGCGTAGCTTGGATCAGTACCGATCAAGCTAACGACATGAGCACCGGAGCTATGGCCCATTAGGACCACACGCTCGCCATCGATTCCGAGACTTTCGGCATTGCGAGAGAGATATGCCACTGCATCGGCAACCTCTTGCACTTGTTCCTGGACAGTAATGGTGGGAATCAGTGTGTAGTCGATGGATGCGAAAGCATAGCCTAGATCATTCAGGTACTTGACTTTCGCTGATCCAACGGAGTCGAGATAAGTCCCAATCGTCCAGCTTCCACCATGGACGAACACGATGATTGGTGGGCTAGAGGCTGTTGATTTGGGGTTCCAAAGACGTAGACATTGAGTTTCCTTCTCTCCAAAGATAAAGTCTGCGCCTCCTTCGGGAACATCACTGTTCATCTCTGACATGAGCTCTTGAACTCTATCCATTGTTATGTCGTCGCTTGTGTCTTGGTAGATGGAAAGACCAGTAATCTCTTCCCCTCTTGCGGCTAACGCACTGGGACTAAGCCCGTGTGATGTATTGATGTCGGATTCAAGAGTAGTACTCATGATTGACATGTGAGTGGAGCGATGAAGAGGTTCTCAATTGAGAGTCAGAAAGGTTCACTCACTGTAGACACATTGTCAAGTTAATATGTTGCTCGACCATTTCAGTTGCCTGGAAAGTACGCGCAAGTTGATACGTAAGAAACGTAGATGCCTAATGTGTTAATTTATCATACTGGATACGCCGACGCAACAGTGAAAGGACCTGCCTTATCGTGGATATTCATCCCGAATTTGGGTGCCTGCAGATGCCGCATAGCCGAGTTATCTACCTCCCCCTGCTCTGGCGCCGAAAGGTGTTGATTCGCAGGATAGCTGTTACTACATTGATTGAAGTCCTTGATGTTGAAAAATTTAAAAAAGAAAAGAAAAAAACAGAAATCTAACTCTTGGTTGAAAAATAGGTAATATGTATAAATTCCAAAATACGCTCATTTTATGCTTCTAAGTTCTGAGATTAAATAATAAATGCCCTACGTCTTGACCTCCTCCATGTATAAATCATATACTCCATCCCCGACATGTGCACTCCGATAAATCCATAAACTCTTCCCCTTCTCCGTCGCCTCGGGATCCTTCGGTTCTTCGTCCAACAAATCTTCTTCAACCATAGCTCTCAAAACCTTGGCCTCAGAGAGCGTATCCGATGGGGGCACGACAACTCTTGCGGATACCTTAGCTGCCACAATAGCTACAGCCAACTGTAGAATCGCGGTTATCAGAAAGATAAGAGTCATGACTCCCCAGTGAGAAATAGAAAGCTTTTGTCCGACCGTGGGCGCTTGACCGGGAAGTACGACATCCGCGTTAGCCTCAATGGTGGCTGCCAGAGCACCGGTCGAGAAGCGCGACATGAGGTACTCTACCATGTCGGTTGAGCCGTTGAGTGGAACGCCAAAGAGCGATGCGGATGGGTAGCTGTTTGTTCGGGTGTTGTTCGCGCCGTCAAGGCCTCCGAGGGCTATTGCCGATGTGACCAAGTGTGCCAGTCTATCACTGACTTCATGCTCCGGCCGTTTCGCGTTTTCCACAGGGCTCATCTTGACAGTGCAGTTGTAGAACCACGGGTCGGTCGAGGATGGTTCAAACACCGAGACATGACTGCAATCGCTGCCACAATCCTGAGATCCAGATGTCATGTAAACCTTGAAATTCGGACCCTCCTTGCTCGGAAACGTGATGTTTCTCATCTTTCTCCCGTCTTCAATGACAATGTCTTCTGTGGTGCCATTTCCTCCCTCGCGAACCTTGAATGCTTTGCATTGCGTCTTAATGTCGAGTTTCCTATCCGTGTATGCTGAGATTGGAGCCGCAACCGGGTTTTCCTGCGTGGCTGTATTCGTTTCGCGAAAAACATAAGAACAGTATTCATCACAGAAAAAGTGCTTATCATCCCCAAAAAACAGAGTTTGCGGCCAGGGGATATCAACAAGACTTCCTTGGTTGAGGCCCTGGGATATGATACCGTAACTGTTGACCGCGTATTCCTCGCCATATGTTGAGGCAGATCCGTTAACAACGCTTATAGTTGAGACAGTGCTTAGGTCGGCAATAGACACGTTTCCTGCGACCAAGAGAGCTGTATCCTCAGTCTTCTCGACGGAGTAACATAGGCCCAGAGAGGCATATCCAACTTGAGTTGCCTGGCTCGATTAGCAGAGTTCTGGGAGAAACAACATGACGACTTACCAGGAATAGCGCTACCCAGGCCAATACACCAAGGTGAATCCTCCACCGCTTCGATTTAAAAGCTAAGACTATCACTTGGCTCATACTGTTGACATGTAAAATCGCCTTGACCTTTTGTCGGGATCTGGGCCGCTTGCTTAAAATCCACCACCTCATGTCTCCCACAGCATGCGTTAACTGACTCATTGTCGACATTCCCAGCGCAATGAGGAATCCCGTAATAAGCGCGTTGAAATATTTCTTATGCAATGATGTCATGACGTCGTAGAGGGCATATCCGATCAGGACAATATAGACAACGATGATAAAGGTGACGGTGATAAGCCATTTTGCACAAAGACCCAGCCATACTCTTGCTTTTGGTCGGCGACGGGCTGATAGTCCTTGGTATCTCCTGGGTGGTGGGCTTGGTGTTCTTGACGCTGAGTTCTGAAATTGGAGTTCAATGTTGTGTTGGCCGTTTGACTCAACAGCGTGGTATTGCCCTGCCATGATGATGAAGGGTAAAGTAGAACTGTGCAATCAATTTAGGTTAATTGGAATTTCTCCGTCATTATAAATTAAGCATCCAGGACGCACTGTCACTTTTCGAGAGCCTTGGCTGTCTTATATCAAAGTTCTCGCTTACGCTTCCTTTGACAGATTAGTGTGGCCGGCCATGTCCGCTAGCCTGGCAATTATAAGATATGATTGGTTCACCCGTATTAGGGAGGCAAAGCATGGATAACTCTGGGTCTTTGACATTTTCAGAGTCTTCCAGGCCTTCTTGGCACATCTTTCAAAGCATCTTGGCAGCTCCTGAATTTCAACCATCTACAGACTCTGAGTGGCTGCCGCGTTTGAAGCACTGCGCCCCGTACCGTGAAAACTTTAATTGTATAATATTCTACGCCATGACCAACTATGAATAGTTACAGGGATGCTTTTTCGTATACAAAGCCTTCCAATGGTTGACATATGGCGAAAGGACCCGCTTGCATCCTGAATGACGGAATGCTCGCGATCCGTACTTCTGTTAGCGGTCTCTAGGGCCATATTTAGCTGTCGATCGTAAAGACATCTCATCACAATGAGTCATTCCCCAGGGCAGAATTCTCACGAGTATGTCATCCCTTAGACACGGACGCGAAACGCGTAGGGTACGTACTCGTATTGTGCACGTCCGTTCATGCCAAAGGATGGTTGAACCAGGGATAGAAGCTTCGGAAAGAATGTTAACTTTCTCCTGTTTCAGAACTGATACACTCCATCACTCACATTTCTGCTGCCAAAAATTTCTATCTTGTAGATGCCAACAAGGCAAGGAACCTTACTTATCCGGACGTGGTGCGGTGCTTAGTGACGTGACGCGATGGAGACTGGATGTCAATCTGTGTGGCCAATCCTTATCAAGTATTCACAACAAACCCACTTAAACTCCTTTTCTCTTCACTCAACTATCCGCACTCTGATCTCTTGCCTGGTGCAGGGTAAGTAAATCATAGTTTCTACCCTCTAGAGTCCGACGATTCTAGACCTGTAGAATAATCTATTTGGATATCTTGTTTAACCTGTATCCCTCCGAGTGCTGGACTGGAAAAGGACCTTTTTCCCTGGCGATATCCCAAAATCGACTCGTCGCTCTGGTTATTAAACGTAATTTGCGTAACAGTATCGGGTCCAAGCTTGGTATCGCAATGTGAGAAAGCCGCGTCTGTTGCCATTGTTTTGAGGCATGCTATTCATATTGCAGGCTCGTTCGTTGTTGTTTTTGTAGTCTTGCTTTCTATGATATCGTTCAAATGAGAGGTTTGAGTTGTGGATGACACGGCGCCAGAGCGGACGAAGCATGGGGACACCGATGCAATTCAGCGTTACAGCCAGTTTAGCAGCTAATCAGATGATCAACAGTACAGTATCCACTACTTAGTCGCCATGTTAGCTTACTCTTTTCCGTCAATCATGCTTGGTAATGAGTTTGTTTCGTGTACAGTTCGCAGTACAGTCGGTGACAACTTCGTATGTTCGAACCATTCCACAAGCACCAGGACTGAGATTCATTATGTCAGCGGGGCCATGTTACACCACGGTGCCGCAACGTACACAAGGCCTAAGCTCATACTGCCCGTAATCGTAATCTTTTCCTTCTGCTTCATGCTTAACCTCAGATGAAAACCCATGGGAAGATAGCAAAGAACAAATCTGCAAGGACGCACCAGACTGCGACGCTGTATTAACCAAGTCAAAAACAACGACACTCATGATACCCCCAAGTCCAGCTGCATAGGGCGTCCGAAGCCTTGCAGACTCGCTATGTATACAGATACGGTATATAATAGGATTAGTATCTGAGTAGCGCGTTGTTAGCAAGTTTGATTCGATACACTTTACTCAACTGGTATGTATGGTTATCTGAACTAAGAGATGGTATGATGAAAATTCTCGCTTATCGACGCAAGATGACGAAAACTCAGGTTATCGCTGCCAAAGACCACGTAGCAGCCTGCTTAGTTGATACTGCATAGGTACAAGACAAATACTACTCAAACACGCCACAATGAGTTATAACCATTCGACAAGCCAACAAACCCACTGGGGCGATGTTGGCTAGGAACCATTTAATCCCCGTGGAGCCCCGCCAGAGGACCACTTATGTATGCAAGCCTGCAACATATCACCAACACACTGCTACCCGTTCACTTGTCTTTATGATTTCCCCTTTTACACTGTAGAAAGATTGCGGGGAAAACAGAACCAGAGACTATGTAGCACTAAACTTGGTAGAGCGGGGTCTTGCACGTTGTATCCCTTGAGGCGAGGTGACCATGTTGCGCTGTCCGGTCGCACAATGTGTACCCCACAAGAACATGCACAAGAAATCAAGTCTAGACTACATCTCAGGCAGCAAGTTGAGGTTTAATTACATGTCTGCCCCAGATCCAAGTCCAAGCGGGATGTCTCTTTTCTGTTTCAAGAACTCTAAACTTTGATGCGCTGCGCGAGTGACCATGGAAACAGACGACGCTGCCCATATTGAAACCCCCATGCTGGGCTCACCGAAAACTACCTTCCAAATCGTCACCCCCTCTCTTGTGCTGCTCTTAATTGTCCCCGTCATCACTTATTGGCTGTGGACTATTTTATCATACTACTCCTCGCCATTGAAGAGATATCCTGGGCCGTTTCTTGCAAGTAAGTGGGACAGATGTCTGTGATGTTGAGGGGACATCCATTTCGCCTTTCGTCGCTTATCACGTCGGTTTCTTTCCAATGAACCTCTCTATTGACTGCAACAAAGGATTTACTAGGCTCTGGTACTTGTATTAAGTTTCCACAAGTGGCTCACATCTCGTCCTTGAGAAACTCCACGAGAAGTATGGACCAATCGTGCGCATCACTCCCAGCATCATCGACGTTGATATTCCTGAGATTATCAAGACGATCTTCAGTACAAAGAATGACTGGTTGAAGGTTAGTTTCAACAAGAGAATTGTCGACGACATGATGCTAATCACGGAAAACCCAGACGCCTTTCTACCATGGCAGTAGCGCTCTCGTCAATGGACAAATAGTGCTCAATCTCTTTAGCCAGACCGACCCTGTTAAACACAGAAAGGAACGGAAACCGATCGCAAAGTTCTACTCAACTGCTGGTGTTACCACTCTAGAGCCTCATATCGACAAGGTTATCGACCAACTATGCCGACAGCTCGAGGAGAGATTCATGGATGGGAATAACTTCGGTAAAATCTGCGACATTGGTCAATGGATTTTATTCTGTAAGACCCAAGTTGCTGCGTCGTTGAATGTTGCGATTCCTGATCAGAATTATAGATACTTGGGATGTTGTTGGCGCCGTAACATTTTCTCAGCCTATTGGTTATCTCGAGAATGCATATGATTTCAACGGCACCCTTCATAATGCCGACAAAGCAATGGATTATTTCTCCATCATGGGTACGATGCCATTCTTGGATCGAATACTGGACAAGAACCCCATCTGCCATATTGGGCCACCTGGATTCAATAATATAGCTGGTTTCTCCGTCAAGCATTTGGTAGACAGGTATCGGGGCAACGACAAGGACTATCACGACCCAGAGCAACCCGACTTCCTGGACAAATTCATCGAAGTCAAGAACGCGAATCCCGAGGAGGCGGACGATGCCCAGATTATCTCATGGTTGATGGTCAATATGATCGCTGGAGCCGACACAACAGCTATCACTATCCGAAGTGCTCTGTACTTTGGGCTCAAGCACCCGGACTGCTGGCAGCGTCTCACTGACGAGATCCTGGGGGCCAACTTTGGAGATGGAATACCTGCCTATAAACATGTCAAGGCTTTATCGTACACGGATGCTCTCATTCGAGAAGCTCTGCGCATGTTACCTGGTGTTGCAATGACCATGGAGCGTTATGTCCCCAAGGAGGGCTTTACTCTGCCCAACGGCGACTTCATTCCTGGTGATACGATCTTGGGAATGAACCCATATATCTTGGCCCGCAACAAGTCCGTTTATGGCGAGGATGCCGCCTCGTTTCGTCCCGAGCGTTGGCTGCGAAGCAAGGGAGAGGACGAGCAAGATTACCAGAAGCGTTTACTCTTGATGAACGAGTCAGACTTGTCGTCCGGAGGAGGTAGCCGTATCTGCATCGGGAAGAATATGGGCCTTTTCCAGACTTACAAGGTCCTTGCTAGGCTGGTAACGTTGTATGCGATTGAGTTGGTAGATCCTCAAAAGGAATGGAAGGTGACTAATAGTTGGTTCCCTCGGCAGGAAGGACTGCAAGTTCGACTTCGCAAGAGAGTTTCATAGAGACAAGGTGTGATACAATCCTTTAAGATAGGATAATAATATTTTTGATATATTCGATAGTTTGCCCAAGTTATAGAAGCTCAGCTTCACTCGGCACCCAAAATCTGAAAATTGATGGCCATGACATAAAAAGATGCACAACACTACCTGCGACAATGAAGCGTTATAGAATTGGGACATGAAAATATGATTCATTCGTTGTTACTCCTGGGATTAAAGGCGGTACGGATGATCCTGCACCGATCAGATCTTTCATCTTGCGAAAGAATAAGATATGCATTCATTTTGGCTCACGATCTTACCCACCTGCAGAAATGCTCCACATCTGCTCCATTTTTAGGAGAAATATCATGTCTGAGTGGGTGTGGCGGTAGACCATTGTGGCTGGTTAAACAGCGTGGCTGTGCCGGCTCAGTGAGAAGGACTAACGTTCCTCCGAGTCCTAGCGCGGCCTGCCTGATTGAATCATCACTCATTTCCATTTACCAGCCTCCTCACGATCAATTAACCCCCTCTCGTGATTCCTCGCGCGCGATGCACTTCCCGCCCACCGTCATGTCGCATTATCTCTCTATCATTTAATCTTGTTCTTGTTTATCTTCCCTTCGACAAAAGTACGCCAGACCGCCCTCCCTCAATCCGACGCGACCCGACACAACACGCCCTCGAAGAGAAGCCCGTGAATCGCGCTACAGCCATTATAAAATTCCGTCTTATACCTACTGAATGAGCGCGCCTCCTTCTGTAGAATAACCGGGGCTTGTAGAAGGGACCTGCTCGGAGCTTGCAGTTCATCTGGAGTTCTGAGGCGACCTTGCGGTTCATCCGGAGGTCAACAGGTTGCCTGGCAGCGAGGCCGGCTTTCTCTTCGTTTGCGTAGGGTCTACAGGTGAGTGAGTCCTCCGATTTAGTACTGACCAGCAGGTGAGTAACGGAAGAATTGCTCTCGAGGCTTAGGCGGCTGAACACAGTAGCCTAAGTGCTGGTCCAAGTTATCGTAAGGTAACTCAATCATTTCGTCTTTTGTGCTCGACAGCCAATCTTTCTGACACCTTAACACAGCCGCAGGCCGTCCAAACATGCCGACACTATCATGCATCGATCTCGAGCAAACGACAGCTGCCCTTGAGTGGGAGTGGGATGGCTCGGCGCGTTCCCTTGCTGTCCCAGACCCGAGCAACACTGCGATACGGTTTACAATACGACTTGATACCGAAACTAGTAACCGCGCCGTGTTCGAAGTCATGGTTCCTATCAAGTTCAAAGATCAAGGCAGCGCTTCAGCCATCTACCTCCGCATCAGCCCTTTATTCATCTCTTCCTTCGACTTCTCGACCAAAACAGACCCCTCGGACGCTCTGAAAAAGACGTTCAACTGCTCGACAACATGTCTCAACTTCCAACTCGATAAGCCAATTGCTGTGCTCGTCCCCAACTATGTGAAGGAACCCGTCACTGCAGCCCGGGTGCGCTCAGGCAAGATTCTCGACTCTTTGCGTGAGCTATCTCAAGTCACGGCTCTGCGCATCTACATCCGCGACTCTCTCATGTCTCTCGATCAGCTCGTTTCCATCCGCGATTGCATATCACAACGCAAGCTCGAACCCTTCTCCGGTCCCGACTATGACATCTCTCGTATGTACAGTGGCGGCGGAGCGAAAGCTACAGTTCTTGCTCCGCCTGTGCCACCTTCATACGAGAAAGCCGCAAGCCTCGCACCGCCAGTCCCTCCTCCATACGAACGCAAACGGTCTCGACAGGACAGCGACCCACCGTCAAATAACTTGAGTGTAATATGGAACAAGCTACGGAAGTTGGAGTCGATGATGGCTGGAGCTCAAGAGTTGACTGAAACTGTGAAGCCCCAACTGGAGCTTCCAGATCAAGTTGAGAAGGCGCCGCACATGCATGAGACAGACTTGACCCAGAAGCTCAGCGCTGAGAACGCGCAGCTTCGAGACCAGGTCATGCGGCTAGAGAATAAGATGTTAGCGTTGGAAGAGAAGTACGAAAGCTTGGAAAAGAAACATGAGAGCTTAGAGAAGAAGCATGAAAGCCTGGAGCGAGACATGCTAGGATTACAAGAGACACAGAATAATGCGAATGAACAAGAGGATGTAACGATAATAGCTATGCAAGACGACATCAAGGCCCTGGGCGACCGAACCGATTATATTGAGCGCGGCAAAGATGACGAAGACTTTGCGAAGAAGATAAAAGAAGATATTTTCCACGAGTTGGCAACTCGTGTTGCTTGTGGCTAGAATAAAGCGTTGATCAAAGCCACAATAATTTTATCCCATGCTGCTTCGTGAGTGTAAGACATGAAATAAAATGGCCACTTTATACCAGCGTAGATTCACACTTGGGCTACTTTATTTCAGTAGCCCAGCCTTAGAAGACATTTCTCTTGTTATCATCTGTGTGGTATCAAGGCATGACGTTATTCGATAGTGACCAGAGGCTTTCCACCAACAGAGATCGATGCCAATCGCGCTCCACGGGCGGCAAGCGACACGCCCGTCGACTCTGATGCCGTCGCTGTCGCACTTGACCATCACGACAGACACTGCCTCTCGAATTCCAGAGCCTGCCAAACTAAGCGAATAATGAGCTGGACTCTGAAATAGTGCCATGGAATTTCTACTCCACAGAGACATTAGACTATTATCTTAGGTCAATCCGCGTTCTGTCAGTCCGCTAACATGGCTTGGATGGCACCGTCTATGAACTACGCATGTCGCTGCAAGCTGGAGGAAAACACTTCGACTTCACTTATGCCTAGAGTTCTCAACATCCTTCTGCGCAATGCGTCCTGTAACCACGGTGGTCATTCCTTGCTCAATCTCATCCACGAGGTGCAGCAAATGTGCTTGTTTCACTGGACAATACCTCGTCTATAGATGTATCCTCAAAAACACATGTGAAGAGTTGAATCCAGGACGTCATGTTCCTTAAAGTACCAGGCTCTGCCCGGTCGTTATTGTTCAAATTTGAACAATAAGTGAATATTGTGCTGTCAGATTTATGTTAGTATGAATATCTTACAAATGTCGCGAACAAAGACATTTGTTCTGTGAATGATGACCTCTTTGGTCGCCACAATGATCTCTATAAATCAAGACCAACAGTCCTTGTAGAGTAGCTTTTCTTGTGTACAGCAAACACATTAAGTCTACAAGAACTCATCTTTTCACAACCTCAAGGTAAGTTCTCGCACATCAAAACTCTGACTAACTCCCACCACAGTCACCATGAATTCTTCTAACTTCACCGACGAGTCGAAGGCTCAGCTCCGAGAGGAATTTGAACGCGAAGTGAATAAGTTTGCTCAGCGACTAGAGAGTCTAAACTTTGATGTCGAGGAGAGCGATGGCGGGAATGAAGATTCAACTTCCCATAATAGCAAGGAAAGCGTCACTGGAAAGGTATCTATAACAGAAAGTGCCTACGAGCCATACCGTTCTGGTAGGTCCTTTCCGTCAAAAGTTTACAGCAACTCCAGCTTCTCCAGCCGCTGTAGTGCATCTCGTGGTTCTGACACAAGTCGCTTAAGCCGACAGACTGGATCTATTAGCACAATTTCTCAGTACCAGGATGCAAAGCGCGACAAGGAGATCCAGCAGCGCCACCTTGTTCGAACTGAAAAGGCAAAGCGCACAAGGCTGGCCAGACTCGAGCGCAGCGTGGCCGAAGCTAGTGTCAGAAAAGACGACATTCTGAAGGAGATGGAGGAGAAGCACCGAGGCCAGGATACTATAGCTGGCTCGGTAGATGGTCAATTAACCGAGCTTCTGCATCGGTACAGACAAAGTGAGACTGAGCGTCACGACCTCATTGCAAAGTATGACAAGGTCGACAAAGAAATTGGAGAGTACGACTGCTGCTAGGGGGCAACGCTCTTTTTAACCCCTCGATAGCCGGACTAACGAGTCATTGAAAAACGGGGATGTGTCAATGGGAGTAGATGGCAAGGAAAGGCTCTGCTTTCAGAAGAGCTCTGTGCGTTCATATGTACTCCATACCTTAAGTAGAAAAGAAAGCGAGTAGAATTTCTTTTACACTGAAACGTGCATCGTATTCTCGACCCTTGTTCCTGGCTTGTGTTTAGACTAGGGCTTACTGAAGATTCTCCTCTCTCCTTAAACTTGCTTTTTGTTCCAAGCCTTGACTAACCCCATCGAGTGTACAAATCGATAATGCGATCGTTGGCGGCTGGGCGAGGTGATTGTGATTGTGATTGTGACAGAAGGCTCGTAACTAAGAAACCTAATCAACTGACAAGTGAGCCTCGATGCAGCCTTGCCCATCGCGATCAATTGGCTTAACTGTGTGCTTATCAAGGAAACTGTCGTACAGACCAGGGACCTGGTCTGTTCTAGTTCTTGTTCTTCATTCCATATCAAAGCTTAATTGACAGCGTTTCGGGGAACCAAATTGCCATTCATGCGCTGTGCCTGCCGGGGATACAGGGCTGGTCTTCCGCCACTAACGCATCCGGGGTCCAGATGGCCATTTCACATCCAAAGTTGCCTAGTCTATCCGCCCAGCTGTCGATCTTCATTCCAGTGTTGGCTCCTCGTAGGGCGATTAAATACCCTTGGTTTTCTGCATCGGACCTTGCTAGGTTTACGTTTATGATTGATTGACTACCCAAGATGCCTATCGAGGGCCTTCTCGAAGTATACCAGGGCCATGTTGTCCCAAAGGCCTACAATGGGGGCTATGTCGCCCTCAGTTATCTCATCAGCCTAGTAGGGGCTGCATCGACTCTTGAATTGATCAATCGAAGATCTTGGTTTAACGGTATATCGAATCAGTATGTGCGAGTCGAGATGAACGATACAACGATGGTTTGCTGATACGAAATGGTAGTCTAATACTTGTGTGCTCTTCAATTACTATGGGTGGCATATCCATCTGGTCTATGGTAGGTTTACTGTCATCTTCGGCTTCATAATTATCTGGAATACTCATCTGGTGTAGCATTTTATCGGAAACCAAGCACTCACTCTAGCTCACGGCGAAGCAGAGATGCAAGTCGACTACTCGGTTGGCGTCACGATACTCTCCTTCTGTCTACCGGTTGTCTTCCTCCTCGCCGCCTTCTACGCAATTGGCATCTCGAACCGAGTCGCTTGGTGGAGGGTGATAACAGCTGGTGTTCTCTGCGGCGCTGCCATCTGTGGGATGCACTACCTGGCGAACGCTTCCATCAGGAACTATGAGTGCATTTACAAAGTCCAATACATTGTGGGGGCGGCTATTATCTCGGTCACTGCCAGCACAGCCGCTTTAGCTGTGTTCTTCATCTTCCAATCCCTCTCGGGCGGTAGTTGGTGGAAAAGGACAATATCCGCTATATTCTTAGCTGCAGCTGTGTCTAGTATGCACTGGTGTGCTTCCGTTGGCACAGAATATCGGTTAGTTCAGCTAAGGAGGATCCAGGAAGGGTCGCGTACTGCAACCGTGATTGCTGTTATTTGCTTAGTAAGTCCTCATCGACATGTCGTGTGGTCCTGTATGCTAACTGGTTTCGAAAGTCTTTCGGTGCTTGTATCATCATTGCGGGCTCAGCTATTCTTCGAGCCCGAACTCTCAAGCAAGCCGCCCGTCGTGCCCAACAGATCGAACTTGGCGCCATTGTCTTTGATAAGAATGGACGCCTTCTGATCGATTCCAACGGAGGGTTCCCTTGTACTGTCGTCACCGACTTTTTCATTGGACGAGTAAGACGCCGCCCACTTCTGTTTCGTCGACTGAGACATCTTACTAACACAAACTCCTTTTTCAGAGCTCGAAAGAAAAGTTCAATACATCTAATGAACAATTTCAGTGGATGTTCCAAGCTTCAAGGAACTGGCTTGGTATTTCAGGATTGATCAACGGGATGAAACGACATCTAGCACAACTACCGCACAAGAATCACCACAAGGATGTTAAGAAGGGCATCCAACTCATCACCGACGATGGAAAGCCCATTGATGGTTACGATTTCGTCTTTCGTGAGCTGTTTTGCGTTGCTGCATCTGAACTCGGCGATCGCCTGAGTGAGCCACTTTATAACGTCGGTGTTCTATGGGATGAGATCCTTCCCAAAAGAACAGCGTCAAACCAGGCTTACATCCAGGCGCTTGAGAAATACCGGAGTGATCAGTCCATCGGCGTTGACGAGTTGAGCAGCAAAGGCTCAGGTGATTCTCATCACCTGGAGAAGGGAGTTGGTCTTGAAAATGAGATGGACGGACGAGGTGCACTCATGTTCCTCGTCCGTCGGCTTAGCTCGGATGACGAGGCCCAGAAACTTGTGTCAGCAGGATTCAAATTTGTCGAGTCTTCCCGCGTCAGCAATAATCAGCAGATCCAGTCCACCGAGTTCCAATCAAAGCTCCGAGACATGCGAAGCTTCATCGACCGGCAAGTCCAGATAAAGGCTGGTCTTCACTTGGGATTCTTCGCGGTGCAGGACACGGGTCTCAATAAGCCCCAAGTCCTGGTACGAAAGGATGCCCGGCGACTACTTCCTTCGGTGCCGTTACCTATTGAGAAGGTGGACGCATGCCACCTCAGGCTCTTACAAAGGGTTGGCGGATTACCGGTGACCGAGGTTCTTCAAAGGTTGAAGACGCCAGGCGCATCGTCAAGATCTCCACACGAAGAAAAATTCGCCACACATCTGTTTAATGCAATTCACACCCTTCGTGGCTGGGTCCAAGAACCTCTGTTCCACGATGCCATATTAAGCTCGTCTATTGTGCGACTTCCTTTTGGTGTCGATGGTGATCAAGCCGACGAGACTGTCATGATGGCACTGCGTCTCAAGATTACTCATCCTGTAGTCTCATCCGGCCCCCATTGTCAATGGGTACCACTTAGCTTCTTCAGGATGCGACAGGTCATGGAGCAGTCGCGTCAAGAATTCGTTCGCGTTCTTCACCGGGACTTTGATCCATTGAGGATGCCGGCCAGCCGGGCCAACAATGAGCTCACTTCAGGGCCTGCTTCAACGCTTCGCAGACTTAGAGGTGCTGTTACATCGGCAGAGTCCAAGGGCAAGAACTCTAGCCTCGCGAAGATGAGACGATCACCCTCGAAAATCTCTACGCGTTCGTCCTCGACAGTCAACCTGTGTCCGCCAGGAAACATGGAGGGCGGTAATGATGTCACGCCAGCCGTAGACACGGGGGATATATACCCCCCTCCTGAGCGCCATTACACTGCGCATCAACAATCATTCTTAAATGGTGGTATTGTTGTGTTTCAAGAAGTTACCGTTCAGGTCGAAGCCAACAAAACTGACACTCGCGATGATTTGTCACGATCATGGAGCCAAGACACAGCCGCCGAGCCACCCAACTTTCAAGACCTACAAGATCTACAGAATCAACTCTCATTTCCAACGACAACTGATATCGAGTTACAACCATTTGGATGGGGGAAGACTGATGTATCCGTCAAATCGCATGGGTTGAATGAACTTCGCCAAGCGGATCATAACATAACAACAATTGCTGCTCTTATAGATACCCTAACGATAGAGTCTAATAGTTCTAGCTAGTAGCTAGGTATTATTGATATCTACAGAACTGAATAGATGAATAATGAATACCCATTACAAACCTATTGTTCATTCGATTACATCCTTAAACTTGTAGATTAGTGTGGCAACCAACATGACTAGTCTGACTATACTGTTTTCGAAAGCCAGTTTTGCCTGACTTTTCCAGCACTCCATTGAATCCGACACAACCCCATGTGACCCAACACCCGTGATTACCATTGGCCACAGTTTCGTGACTCACGTGTGATGAAGGTTGGCGTCTCAGTACGTGGTGATTGCGGCGAAGTTATCCTTGGCGAATTTCACGGTTTATCTCAACAACTCGAAGTGATAAAAAGTAGAAGTCACATTTGATTACTGACTAGAGCTGAAAGATATCACCCGTTATAGTTATCAAGAGATACTATCTCTTTTCATTTATATAAACCCAGAACTCGTATAGTTGAGAAACGAGTTCAGGGTAGTGGACGTGACGTGGCAGAGACCATACCCCACTATCTCGCTGTTCTAGAATTACCATTGGCTGAATAAGATTCCAGTAAAGTAAGCCCACTTTGTGGAAATAAGCTTCGGCTTAAAATGACGTCTGACAAATTTGTTTTGATCTTGTATCCCTATTTTCACTCTACGCGTCTTATCATCGTCTTTTCAACTCGAGGAACTCGTCTGACTCCCTCAACCCCTGTTCAAACCTTTCTTCTCAACTCTCATAAGGTCAGGCACGTGTTTTCCGTTCCTACCGGACCCTCAACACGACGCGTCGTCGCCGCTTATTAGTGATCATTATAACCCCCTTCGTTAACTCAGCCAACTGCAACCATGGGCGTCCGCAAACGATCTCGATCTGATAGCCAGAGACAAGTTCAAGATCATCCATTTCAAATTACATACCCCAAAAGTATTCCTAAACCCACAGCCAAGGATGGTCGTCCAGCACGCAGACGTGTTAGGATGCAAAGTTTTCCCTTCACATGTTCCGGGACACATAGCCTAGACCTTCTCCACTCCGTCAAGCCTACAGATACCTGGTACAACATGACAAGCTACAAGAGCTTTGTCCTGAGTGGTGTAAAACATAAACTGGGCGATTTCATCTTTCTTGCAAACGAGCAAACCATAAAGCGAAGGAAGGTTGATGAGGATCAAACACCGCAAGAGGATGAGGAGTGGGTAGCGCGTGTTCTTGAGGTTAGAGCCTCTGACGCGAATCACGTCTATGCACGCGTACACTGGATGTATAGACCCGAAGAACTCCCGCCAGGCACGTTGGACGGCGACAAGAAGATTCAAGGGCGTCAACCGTACCACGGGGAGAAGGAGCTGATTATGTCGAATCACATGGATATTGTCGATGTTTTGAGCGTTTCGGGTCCCGCGGAAGTAAAGTGCCGGGGTGGCCAAGAAGAAGATAAAGAAACACCAGAGGGACTTTTCTGGCATCAGGCGTTTGATTGGCGTTCTTCGCGTCTTTTGTCTCTCGACAGAATATGTATGTGCCGATCGCAACCGAATCCTGAGAAAGCATTGGCTCTATGTACGAGTCCAGTCTGTATAGCAGATCAGAAGAAAGTGGTGGAAACTTGAAATTAGGATGGCGTTTGTACTCTAGGACTACTGGTTTTTAATAATTACACTGTCGTTTTCAATTCTCCCTCACTGTGGTATACTTAGCTATTTTAACGCGAATGATATTACTACTGAAATAGCTGTCTATAGTTAAGAATCCTAGTTGTAATGCAGTATCACTTGGTTAGTTAAGCCCCTAATGGTGAAAAGGAAAAGCCTGACCCAAGAATCGGAGCCATGATCCTCCAGATATCTAGATGTCTGTAGTTGAGTTAGAACCATGGCGAAAGTTAAGATGGACATGTGTGCTTCTGCTGAGCTAGCCTCTTTGTCAGGATACAGGAACACAGAGGTAACCAACACACCTCACATCACTCTCTCGCAGCTTCAACTTCACATCACCCTCCACATATTACTGCGGAATCAAGGCCTTGTGAGGCACATGAGCTAGTCTAAAAGCCCCCTACATGGTAGGTCCAGATAGCTCCCAGTCAGTTTGATATGCATAGCCGCTTATGAACTATGAAAGGGAAAGAACTAGTTGCTATGAGTTAAATCTAAGTGATGAGGGAGCAGCAACAGCATTTCAGTCGTACTTGGCGTTCACTATCTAGCATATTCGGGGTAGCTCTATTGGAGAATAGCACTCCTCAGCTCCACCATGCAACTTGGAATTTAATCCCATACGGTTCGGCAATGCTGTTCACCTGGCTGAGAACGGCGGCCAATGATGGAGCATGATTGAATCATGTAAAATGGTTATACTTTGTCTTTCACATACAAGAATGCTCTCGTATCCCATCGCCGATGTCTTCCTCTCTACATTGGTCTTTTTGCATGCACTTGGAATCCTACCAGATAGATGTCTCCTCCGTCTTGGCCCGAATGTTTAAGGTAGCCAAGAAACAGCTGCGCCTTAACATGATATCAGAATGAACGGATAGCCAAGTCCCTCGGTGATCCCGCAGAGGGCGCCTTTTGATGTTAACAGGGCAGGCATATTAGAATACAAGGTAACTTGGTGCGTGATTTAAACGCGAGTAGTTATAGGATATCACTTGTTTGTCACCGCAACTATGTCACTCACAGCCACTGCAAGGCCACCAAGACATCCTGTTCGGCTCAGACCACCATTACCTGCTATCAGGAGCTTTTCTAACTGAATGAGGCTAATCATTCGAGCTGATGTGGTCTGTCAGGTAGGCAAAGCTGAGGAGGTTTTAACTCTGCCAAGCCTTAGAGGAATACCCGTGCACAATCCTTCCGACAGTAAATCCGGACCACACCCCAGACAATGGCTTCCTTGTTACATTCGGCAAATGTATAGAACCAGTCAATATGAACGTGTTGGTATGTCAAATTGAATAAGACAAGGGAATTCATCGTCGATGGTTGCAGAAGGACTTGAGGTTAAAAGTGTCTCAAAGAAATTACTACCACGTCGGAGAGAACCGAAGCTGGGCAACATGACGGCATGGAGGAGTAGCATATCAATCATCACCTACCTATGATAAATAACTAAGAAACTAAAACATTAATTGAAGTACATGCAATTAGTACGCTGCCTCTGTAGGACTGCCGAGAGGGAGGCTGAAGGAAAGTCTACGAATCGCCAAGACGTACCAGCAGGAGGAGCCATGTTTATGCATGCTACTCTACTCTATTAAATTGGTTGATCATGATTTAGCCAAGCTCTCTAAGCTGAACGACTTTAAAACCTCTCGCTTAGTGCTTGGAAAAGGATTTAAGGTGATGTAAGAGCGGGTCATTTGCGAACAACCCCATGGGCTCAAATGTCAAACTCCAGACTCCACAATCGACGATCGCGATCAAAGCCTCAATAGCATACGACGTTGTACTATCAGAGCCTCAATCGGAGCCTTTCAACCTAAAGTTCAGTGGAGATACTGAAGTTAGGGTCTGAATGAATTGGATATAAAAAGTCTTCTTGATACCGCTTTTCAGACAGTTCATCAGCTTCAACTCACCAGTTCTTCTACCACACAAAGAATCTTCTAAACCTCAGCTTTCAATCCAAAACACCACTTCTAACCACTTGTTAACCACCAAGATGACCTTCTCCCTCCGATCAATTATTTTCGCTGCCGCTATGGCTTTGAGCTCTGCTCCCTTCTCCTCTGCTGCTGTATGCATACCCATCTCTCATCTTTCACTACCAACATACACTAACTGACTATCAATCTAGCCTCGTGACGAGGGCAAGCGCTTGAACAAGCGAGGTGATACCATCACCATCATCGATGGCTCCTGGAGCGCTCCTTGCGGCACAAACACCTGCTGCACTCCCTTCTGCAAGGCAAACTTTGAGATGGATAGCGGAGACTGTCCCGATAAGGCCACCAAAGAATGGGCCGGCAACTGCATGGACGTGTTCGACGGGAAAACTCAGGCCGGGGATAGGCAAAGCTTTACCACTGGTGGCTGTGACGGTTGGTCTGTCTTTTGGGAGGGAGGCGCTGCGGACGGAGGAAAGTTCATTACTGTCGAGAACGACGAGACTGGAAAGTACTATCAGTATTTTGTTGAAGGTTGTAAGAAGACTGAATTCCACTGGGACCCTTACCAATGTGCTTCCATTGGCGGTGGGTGTGATGCCAAGATCTCTGGTCGCGGCACCAACCCTGACAAGGCTGGAGGAAAGTAAGGGTCGAACCAGCATCGATCTCTGGAACAGCTTAGAGCTTCACAGTCATTGCACATAGTTTTCAATTCTACCTACACGATTATTCTGAATGACACCTATTTAGATTCTTAGACAATTTTTTCGGAAGGTCCCCGGACAAAAAGCATAGTTCAAACCTTGAGTTATACCAGCATGCAGTTAAGCCTTTTCCAAAAAGATCTTTGATTCCTTACTGAGATAACAGAACTCAGCCACGTAGTTAATAGTTGTGAACAGGCCTAGTAAAGCTCACCTGCTTACTGCACTAAGATCCTCACCCCACCTCACGCCCTGCAACTGACAAGTCTCCATAGGATTAGAGTCAGAAGAGATTTTACGGTCGCTCGAACTTGCTCCATCCTCATCCCACCCTACACTGAAAATCTAATTTTATCTACATATCGTCAAAAACAATGAAGACAATCCTTGTACTCGGAGGCATGACGCCTGACGTTACAGCCCTTTACTACAATAAGATCAACACAGCCGTAAGAGCCCAGCTTGGAAACCGCACGGCAGCTCCGTTATACATGTATAGTGCAAACCTCGAAGACATGATACGGCATGCCATGAAAGGTGACTGGCCCTCTTTCGCTGCAACATACGAAGAACCCATCAAGCTGCTGGGCGAAAAAGTCGACGGAGTCGCAATCTGCGCCATTTTAGCACACAAGGTCGCTGCGCGCTTATCAGATGTTGCGACAGCTTCAAGTGTTCCTCTTCTCCACATCACAGACTTCCTCGCAACCCACATCAAGACGACCCTTCCCGGAGCGAGGCGTCTTGGTTTACTCGGTCCCAAAGTTTCTATGTTGGACTCCGAGGACCAGGACTTTTTCATCGGTCGTTTGCAAAGCTCAAGCTACGGATTTCAGGTCATCATTCCTGAGACCCACCAGGATATTGAAGAAGTCAATAGAGGTATGCTGGAAGAAGTTGCTAAGGGAGTCTCCTTCGTTACAACATCAGCAAAAACCATGTTTATCGATCAGGCAAAGAAGCTCATTGCTAGAGGGGCCCAAGCCATCATTCTCGGGAGCACGGATCTTGGCTTTGTTTTAAAGCAGGAGGACCTTGGGGATGTTCCTGTGATTGAGCCAGCAGCCATACATGCTGAAGGATTAGCAAGATGGATTTGCGATGATGAGAAAGTTTGAACAGAACCCCATAAGGTTATATTTCGCATCAGGCGACCCCCTTTGCCACGTTTCTGTCACGAAATCACGCCTTCAGCGGAAAGAGGTTCCTAAATACAATCGGTGATTGTTTCCACGACTTCTTGCTATTGCCTGTGTTGGTTACCAGTTTATTGCGCTACAAACTCCTTCAATGTGAAAACCTTTCTGTATTTAGTTAAAACCGGCATCTCATTTGGGGCAATATGTAGCCTAATAATAACCTCTAAACTGTTTCGTCGTTGCCTCGAATCCGCTCTCAAGTTGTTTATCTACTGCTTCAGACCCTTCACTGCTCCTCTTCCTAGCACCAAAAAATAGCCTTGTTGACTCGGAATCTCCATCTCGACTTTCACATGATTCAGTGCCTCTATCATCTGAACTGCTAAGTCTGTTTGTAAACGACATCTGGGAAATGGAGTGATGCAATTGTCTGTTCCTGAACAATGCCAGCCTTGCCGAAACCTTGGAGGCTTCTTTGGTAAGTGGTACGTCCTCAGGCACTGGCAATTCACAAGGCCCTTCATCTTCGACCACATCCGGAACTGCTGTGCGAGGAGGCAAGGGTGTATCCTGGGCAAAGAGCTCTCTGGGGAAACCACTGATAGAAAACGAGGGATTGACGGATCTGTGAGATGGATCTGAGACTTGGGAATAACTGTATCCTCCCGGTTGCAGACATAGGGACAGACGTGTTAGGCTTGATTCGTGAGAGCCGTCAATGACAACGTTTGTTGATAAACGGAATGTACCCGAATGGCACATTTCGTAGATGGTATGAACGGGAATAGTGACATCGTGCTGCCTCTGAACAGAAGAACCGTAGTCTTCCTCTAAGATGAAGAAAGGAGCAAAATCACTGCCCCGAATGTGGTCTCTCAGGACAAGGCCAAGACCTCTTAAATCTCGGCTCCCTTCATCGAAACGGCAGATGATATTGCCTATTTATTTTAAGTAACAGAAACATTCGTGGGCAGGTGACAACTTACCGGAGCACTTGTACAAACCGGTTTCTTTATTTTGGGGGTCAGTACCTGTCCTCTCAAAATAGAAACAACTGGCCACAAGCTTGTGTGCAACCATCTTGATTTCATGGTTCTCGCTTATTTCGTTCATAGCATGTCGCTCAATATTCTCCATCTCCTCCACATCATCAAAATTGGGCCTCTTGTCTGACCACCTGATGTTTATCCGCATGTTGCGGTTTTCATCCGGCACTGTATACAAGTGCTCGGTGGAAGTGGCTTTTTCAACATAGCTGTTCCAAATGTCCTGACTGGTGCCCTGATCGTCGACGAGGGGATTATTGGTTCTCCACATGGTGGTCAAGCCAGCAGAGGCCCACTGTTGTGAGGGAGATATAACTCTAGTGAGCTTGACGGCACCTGGAATGTCCTGCGAGAATGTACGTTTGGACTTATGAGTTGTGCGAGACTGTGCATAACCAGTTCCGAGAGATAGGAGAATGTCTGGTGCCCAGTGACTGACTTCCCCCCAAAGGAGTCTTCGTTCGTGGTCTGCAACATAGGCTGGGCATGAATGATGTATGGCGCCATCTGTATACTGGGTACCCGTTGTCTCCTGTAAGAAAGGTTTGAAATACGGAGGTGCAGCAGCCGTTGCCCTTGCAGCTTCCCAAACCTTTATCTCCCTATCAGATTCATGTGGACGGATGAACTTGTACGGAGCTAGACAATCAGCCACGGAAAGGTACTGAGATACTGATGCTGAAAACTTACAAGACTCATGCTCGCTCTCGGTATTATAGTTGGACAGTACTGCCGGTCTGTTCTCGCTAGCCAAAGTTGAAGTAACAGCAACTCGTATTGATGTCGAGTGATCGGGTCTCGAACCACCATACAGGAATGAATGCTGGTCGAAAGCGGACCTCAATCCTTTTTCCAGAGGCTTCGTCTTGTACTGGCTCTTCCTGCTAACAGCTGCAAAGGCCTTAGGTAACCGAGAGGTGAAAGCCTGCTTGCAAAGGCTTTTGAATTGTTCTCTACAGTTAGCGACAGTCCAACGCTTGACACCAAGACCTAGAGCAATAATTCCACCAGTACTGTAGCCGTAAGCTTCCATTAACGAAGAATAAAGTGGTGATGCTAACCTTGAGCCGACGATGAG
Organism: Fusarium camptoceras; assembly: GCA_004367475.1. Taxonomy (NCBI): domain Eukaryota; kingdom Fungi; phylum Ascomycota; class Sordariomycetes; order Hypocreales; family Nectriaceae; genus Fusarium; species Fusarium camptoceras. Next base: position 152,896 of record QGED01000169.1, on the reverse strand, counting down.
GTCGAAGAAGTTCTGTATCGGGATATGACCGCCCAGGGCGTTTTCAATCGCTTGAAGTATGACAATCTCGATAATGGATCGCACGCCACCCCTAGTTGTTTGTCAGATTTAATTGTCCCGGAGATGTGTCTGGTCACCATACCCATCCAAGCAGAGTACCCGGACACCAGCCTCGTCTGGCTTGAATCTGATACGTGCAGGCTTCGGCCACAGTGTTTCCTTTTTATGTAGTGGGCAAAAGGTCATGTGGAACAGACCCTGTCCGATGTTCACACCATGGGCCTGAACACAGGCTTTGCAGAGTACATGCCCACATGGAAGAATGTTTTCGGGAATCCTTCGGACGCAACAAAGGCAAGTTAAGTTGCTTCTGATCTTCGAAGCTGAGCTATCAGCAGTACCATAGAACTTGGCCATAACGTTGGCAAGGTACCTGGGTATTGCGTTCTTCTCTGAATCAAATCGCTGTAAACGATCGTCCAGCTCTCTAATGTGCTTGTCGATCTGGTTGATCCAATCTGGAAAGAACTCGTCTGCGACAAAGGTTGACTCGTAAGGCCCACGAGCAATGATCCTTCCAGACATGGCTTGGTGTCCTTTCTGATGTGAATTCCTTGCATTCTGACATGCTTCTCCGGAATGGATAAATGAGCAGCGAAGCCATTGGTCACAAAACACCTGTATTGCTTCATCTAGTGAATGCCGATAAGTGTTGCGTAGCAAGTGTGAGTAGGAACCTAGTTTGTGTAAGTACATCCCGGAATCTCGGATATCCTTTGCGAGGGTTGGTCGTACCTTGAATCCTTTCCCTAGTAGCAGCCAACATGATGCAAGAGGCTAGAGGAAGACTTAGACTCGTAAATAAGTCCTTGACCCGAGTACGACGACGGCCTGCGTGGTTATACATAGTCACGATGAGGTTTAGGATGTGCCCCCCCAGAGTCCGTGGCAGAGGTGTATGTCGGCGTGCTTCTTCTATAAAGTCGAAGGGTTCATCGAGGCTTACCGAGAAGTGGTCGTAGGCAGCGTTCACATACTGTGGCAACACTTCAGCATTGAGCAGCATTCGGACCTTCTTCTTTCGGGCATGAGACTGTGCACATTTGCCGAGGATTGTGCCATACAGCTGTCCAATCTGCTCGTCCATCCTCATATAGCGACCTTTAGCTGGCATTCTCACCACTGTCACGGAGGAGTAATAGTATTCAAGTAGGCCCTTGGTTGTCTTTATGCCCTTACCCAAACTGGTCAGTATTTCCAGTTTCTCTCTCAGAGCTGGGACCTGATGGACCGAGTCTTGGTAGTCATCCAGCAGACCCTTTGTAGCCACCTCAAGATTCCACTGTTGGTCGTCGATGCTGATGTCAGTATAGTTAGCAACTATAACGACGTGCGGCAGAGTTGGCTGGTTCAGAGACTTGTCAATCGACATGGCGGCCCAGTCAACCAGCTGTGTTAAAACCTCTGTCTGGAATGTTCTAGGTGAGTTCAGTGTTAGCAATGGTCACACAGTCTGATATGTGAGTTAGTACTGACCTGACTTCGCGAAGTACGAACACTACTACGTCGGAGAATGTGTAGAGTATCCTTGGGAATAAGCTCGTGACTGCATACTCCCGCGATTGCATCCTGGGATTGTCTGCCCACGTGATTCTCTTTCGAAGAACATTCTTCACCAACTTGCCAGACCTCTTGGCGCTCTCCACCTTATCACGACACGCGAGACCGCGAGGTGCATTCTCGCCACCCGTCATGCCCTCGCAATCGGCATATAACACAGGACTTTGAGTGCGATATGTGCCAGGATCCTCATACAAATGGACATCGCCAGTGGTGGGAATATTATCACCCACGAGGCCGGGAACGGGAACATGCATGTTGCTGAAGCTTTCCATCTTTGCTTGTTGGCGATCAATCAGCATCTTAATGACCGTGCTCTTTCCGGCACCTTTGCAACAGCCCTAGTTAGTCATATGACGGACAATAGGCATGGAGAACATACCTGTTTGTCCAACAAAGGATACTAGTTGGGGGAACCGCTCTGGAAACGCTCCCATCTGACTCTCACGTAGGATGTCAACTAGTCGATTCGAATAGTGAAGATATGGCTGTTCTTGCTCCTTGGTAACCCCAAACCAGGTGGTATTTATATCGTTCGTGTGTCGTCGATGTTGTTCTGCGGCGGTAGGCTGGCCGAAAATCTGCTGTAACCGGCGAACGATGTCTTCGTCGACCATTTCATGCTGACGGCCATCAATGCCGACCTTTCCTGGCTGATTCAAATTCCGTAAGTAACTCGCCACAAACAAGGGACTCAGAGCTTTGATAGAGGTAGAAAGAGATGCCTTTGAATGAAAGATGGACGACAATAGATTCCTTGTTACCTACACGATGGGGTCTCTCCTTAGGCCAGCATTCGGCGCAAAAGAAGTCGTCGCATTGTACACATTTCCAGGCTTTGGATCGACCATTGCAGACGCAGCATAACATTGACGGCAAAGAGTGATATGGTGGTAAAGACGGCGTCTGGCTTGTTGTGCTGACAGAAGGAATGTTTGGAGCCGACTCGAAATAGGCATTCTTTGGAGGCACGGGTGGTCGACATTCGCCCTGGAACTCGGGATCTGTTGGTGCAACCACCTCTGGTAAGGTAGAGTATTGGTGGAACGGCTCCATGATACAGTAAAGAAAGTCTTCTTATAAACCAGACCAGGGGCCACAATATCCGTGGAGGGAATCTTGTTCGCCCACAGCAGTATGTTGCTCAAAGATGATGGTTGCGAAAGCGGAGTCAGGGCAGATGGTTCGGAAATGGTATGCGTCTTCGCTCAAAAGCAGGCTGAGTGGCTTGAACAATCTGAAACCCGGACATGCATTTATGAGGTGATATGACAAGTACAATCCAAGCACCGGACCTTATGAAGTCGACCTGGAGCCTGATTTCTCCTGCTGCTAGAAACCCGACCAACAGAGCATGGTATGAATTGTAGAGTTGGGAATGATAATCTCCTCTCACAGACTGGACAGAGCATGATAACTACTACCAGTTCTCCCCTACTTTACTCAAATCTACCTTAAAATGCCATCATCAGGACACATTCAATACCTAATAACGCCTGAGAGCAAAATCAGGCTCCGGTCCCCTCCATCCCGCTGTCAATAGTTTCTCACACTAGTGACTTGGCCTGCAAGCCACCCTCAGCCACAATACACAACTGGCAATGATGAGCTTGCTGCAGTCTCGCTACAGGCTTTGACGTCCATTGGCTTCATATCGTTGCTGTGAAATCCTAAGGCTGTGAAGTCCATGTCTAGATGGAAATTCGTATTTATCATCTTCGCATTGCCGCCAGTCTCAGTACCACAAAGAAGAGGCTGAGAGAGCCTTTAACAAGCAGGCTGGGCTGAAAACGATTCAGATGTAGGTACCATAGTCAATTGTATCACAAGAAAGCCGGGTTCCCCGCTTGCCAAGAAAGTGTCCATTTCGTGTTGCCCCAGCCTCCACAATTGAGGTTTCCGGATAGCCTGATAGGACTAGTCGAACCGCGGGGTGTATACCTCTGGCCACCTTATCATAAGCTGAAAGGGAGATGCTTGCTTTCATGTATGATTTCCCGCTATCAGCACAATAGGCTACTATCTTCAACCCTTGACTAAGTAATGCAAGGGAGATTGGGAGTAGTGCACACCCTTATGGCTTAGTACACTGCCTCTCAGTGAGGCTCTCAGTACCCAATTGGAACCACCTCTTCCCCGACTCCGCAAAAACTGCCATCTTCTTCTGGTTGGGCCTGTACAAAGGCCAAGTAATGCCCTTTCCGTCGGTTGGGCTCTTGTTAGGGTTCCGGGCGAATGAGAGCCAGAGATCTATCGTAAAGTTAGCGAAGTCTCGATGAGGGATATCGAAAAACTTGCCTTGCATCCCCTGGGCAACCTGCCACTCGTACTCAGTAGAGTTACCGCGATACTCATAGTGGGTTCCAAATAGTAAGGGTAACTCGGCTGCCAGCGTGGTTAGTAAAGATTGTTGATACGTGAGGGGTATGACACATACCGCTGTGTGTGGCTCCAATCCACGGAAGTGGTGAGATGTTGGAGAAGTTTCCGGTGTAATAGTACCGATAAGTCGGATAACCATACTTGCTACGAGCGCTGCACTCAGATGTTAGCCGCGGGCCCAATTTATCACAATTGAAGGAACTTACCTGACTTCTGCGGCAACGGGACAAACAATTGCGTTTAGACCGATGGCAGTCTGTGCAGCAGATTGGCCACTTCCATTATAAGCGCCAAAGCCAGCACCTTCATTGGCATTGTTCCCAAAGATCCAAGGCTATCGCTATGTCAGTAATGTTGCCGTGCGTTGATAGAGAGTGAAGCTTACCACTTTAGTAACCAGTCCTTTCGCAAGGCGATCAGTCGTGTTGGAAAAAGCGGTCACGTTATCTCCAACAGGCGTGAAAGAAACACCCGTAGTTTCTGAGTAAACCTTTTGCAAAGTGGAAGCATCAACCTTCTGCATACACTCCAGCTGCTTGCCCTCCTTACAACCGACCTTGGTAGCAATGGTGTCAAAGTCGGTGTAGTTGCCCAATGGCTTGACCAGCATGTTCGGAGATCCGGAGTCGGAAATCAGGCCTTTGACGATTAAATCCTTGGGATAAGCATATCCGTACATTCCCACTGATCCTGCACCAGCAGATTGGCCCCATAGAGTCATTCGATTCGGATCACCTCCAAATGCGGCAACGTTATCGCGTGCCCACTCAACGACCATACGCTGGTCCAGCAGACCGACGTTCTGATGCGCGTCCTTTGCATTGGGGAAGCCGAATAAGTTGACGCGGTAGTTCATGATAACCACTATGTGCGATTGAGTTTGCTGAATCCATTTATCGGGGATTTTGTAAAGCGAGTCTGCGCCGCCGCCGGTAAAGCCACCACCGGGGACGTAGATGAAAACAGGCAAGCGCTTCGTGGTTGGCTTCAATGGAGCGTAGACGTTGAGGTACAGACAATCTTCAGAATCGCCGCCGTTGATGAGGAATTCAGGCATATGCTCTGTATACACTGTCGGTGCCTTACTCAGGGCTTGCTTGCATGATGGCGCATACTTTGTGGCGGAGATGGAAGCTTTGCTATGCTTGCGACGGGGAGGCTGGAAGCGAAGAGACTTGAGTGGTGGCTCCGCGTAAGGAACACCGAGAAATTGGCGTACTGAAGGAGCGGTTGAATTGATGAAGCCGGTCAGTTTCCCGGACGTTGTGTCAATAGTTAAGGGAGCGTCATGGTGGGGAGGAACACTCAAAGCTGAGCTGCTAGCCACGAAGGCTAAGAGATATGATGCAGGAACCTTCATGACTGTGGCTGAGTCTACTACTAATTAACAACTATCTGGGAAGGGTCACTTTATATCTGCGATTCATTTAGATTGAACTGCCGGGATTTTCTTCCGTCTGGATAAATCTTTATCAATGATGATCAAGGATTGTCGAGGTTCGGCCTAGTTATACGCGGAGAAACCTGGGGAAACATTTCGCGGGGTAATGATCCACACGGAGCCCGGCACCGTTAGGGTTGTCTAAGTGGGTTTGTTTGACACCTTAAGAAACATTTATCCCCGATACGTAGTATTATAACGGGTTGTGTTCTAATTCAAAGTGCCTGCTCGATACCTCGGCTATAAAAGAGAGGGGTGTTTTGACCGGTTACCAGGCAAAGCTTTCCTCGACAAGCTTCACTACCAAGCCCTGTTGTCCTAACTTCGTAACAGCGATCCTTACATCGTCAGACATCCCAGGTGGGCCGCAAACAGCTACTATTGTGCCCCCGATAACGCCATCCAGTTCCTCTTTCAGGACAGATTCGACATCGAAGCGCTTGCCAACAGAGATAGCTACCCCGAAGTCATTCCAAAATTCCAGGCCCGCGACATCGTTTGCGACCCTGGGAATAACAGATCGAACTGCCTCGACAAGTGGTTCAGTCCTGGCGCCCCATAATAGCTTCTTCTTGCCTCTCAAGCCTGTCATACTGGGTCGACTATCGACGTATGGCAGTACTCCAGTGATACCAACGCCTCCCGCGATACAGATGATGTTTGGATACTCGATGGCTGACGAGTGCGGGATGATGGATGCCTGAGAGCCGTATGAACCCTCAACTAAAACAGGAATTCCACGCTCCGAGTTTGAGACTGATGCCAAGAGAGATGTCAATCCACCATGACGACGAACAAATATGACCAAACCAGAGACCTCAGCATCCCTTGCATGTAACTCCAAGTCCGTTACTGTTGAGACATGTTTAAGTTCCTTTCCGTTGTCGCTACTGTCGGTCGACTCTACCCTACGGGGCGGGTAGGGCCTTGAAGAGATACCGGCCACTGAGAAGGGATGGTTCTCCCATACACGCCAGGTAAGGGAAGGAAAGTAGATATAGACATGGCCGTCACCCTCTGCTCTGGAAATCATAATTCGGAGATAGTCGTCGTCGATTAAAGTAACCTCTGCTCGCTTGACACCGTTTCGTATCATCCGAAGGGGCCTGGCCAGGAAACGATCGAAGATCCAAAAGGCGAAAGCGATCCAGACCCATGTTTGATATCCCCACTGCCACTCATATCGGTAGAAGATATGCAACATACACCCGATCATGGAAAGAAGCGCAAGCGCGACATGAGAAGCTAAGAAAGCCTCATAGAACTTTTGGCGGAGCGGAAGCATGGAGAAGGGTATGAGAAGGACCAGAGACAAAGTAGCCACAATACCCCAGATCCAATACTGCTCCTTCGCCACCTTGTCATGCGCGCCTTCGCCCTTCGCCACAGGATCAAGATAAATTTGCAAGTACATAGCTGAGTGAAGACATGCCTGTAGCATGCAAATAATGGCGACCCACCGATGAACAAGGAGGTAAGTTGAGTAAGACCAGTTAGTGACCCAAAGAAGTACGTTGTTGCGACTGGAGAATAGGACAGTGAGGGCCAGGTTTACAAAACTCAAGAGCCCGACGCGGTTGCTGATGTAAGAAAGCAGCTGCTGGTCTAATGAATTGAACCATGACATGGGGTCTTTGAGTTCGTATCCAATAGCACAAAGAACGATGTTGATCATCCATATGAAGCCGATGAAGATTCCTTGTCCGCGGGTGGGGACGAATCCTAGGCCTAGAACTGGGACAGAGTGGTAGCATCCAAACAGAGGGGGGTCGATAAATATAGCATAGAATTTCGAGACGATAGACTGTGGGACCGGGAGGCATTCGATCCCGGAGAGGATGATAGGAATAGCGACACAGGCGACCATTAAAATGATGCTGACCTTCGGTTAGTTTGAAGTCGAGGAAAGGCATAGACAATAACAAGAATGATACATACCCATATTTCTCCATCACAACTTCCATCTTCTCAAAGATATAATCAGCATTGTAGTTACCCTGCCAAACCGCTTCATCGACCAAAGAAGTCTTGTTAAGCACCGTTTCAGAGTCCACAATCTCAGTCGGAGGTGAGTCATAAGCAAGAGCCAGCGCGACCTGATATGAGTACTTGGGAGAAGGCTGGACCTTTTTTCTTCCCACAATATCCATTTCCCAAACTCGTTCAAGTGTTGAATTCTTGACGTCGGGACAGTATGTGTGAAAACACCACGCTAAGGTTGTAAGGAAGGCGTCATTCGTGGCTTTGCACTCAGGTGTCGCAGCAGCCATGTGCATTGAGCTCATGCCATGGTCCATGCCGTGATCCCCATCACATTGAAGTGGCCATGACTTGACTGTGTCTATGCATCCATACGCGCAGGGAGGGTCGTACATGGTGATGCCATATCCGATGACACCCTGTCGTTCTCGTCTTGTGGTCACATGGGCCCAAACTTTAAGCGGGAAGATCGCCGCGAAGGCGATCCCTGGTATTGGGAGTCGCATGGTGATGTAAGAAGGAGGCACTGAAAGGTTGATGGCTGATTTCGGGCTGAAAAGAACTTGAGTTAAACAACCTCGCGGGTCGTGGAAACCACGTTGTGGATAAAGATGGTTTATACCAGATACCTTGAGGGAGATTGAGCAACATATCGTCAGGAGAAAAGTGGCCTCGAATGGACAAACAAATCCACAGCAATGTTAAAGTCTTTCTTCCATGTTTGTGGGTAATGGGCAGATAGCAACTAAGCATGGATCTTGCCAAGATATACCGCCGGTTCCAACTCTCTGGGCAGCAAACTCCTGCGAGAATTTGCACCGAATAAGTAACAAATTGCTCTTCTCCGACTGGCTTGCTTGGCTTGACTGGCTTAAGCGAGGGTCTTGGCGTAGTAGTTTATTCTGAAACTTGCTTAAACTTGCGCATCGAGCAGATCAGTGTCGTCCAGGGTAGCCCCGCCTTCAGAATGTAATTGGTCCAAAGGAACATGGACGGTAACAACACGGAAGATGATAACCCGCAGCTGCTTTTAGAGACTCCGTACTTGCTAGATGAAGTTAACCATTCTCTCCATAGAGCAACGCCTAGCTTTCAATGCCTTTCTATAAGCCTTGGCTGCCGCAGTAGCAACTCTTCCATTTCTAAATCTCCGCGTTCTCTGGCATGGCTAAGAGCCGTTCTTCCTTCATTATCGGCTTGGTCTACATCAACACCATACAGCAATAGTAGCCCTACCACATGAATCTGTGACTGAGCGACAGCCAGGTGAAGCGCTGTTTTGCCTTCACGATCTTGTAGGTTTATGTCGGCATTGTACAGCAGTAGTAGACCTACCATATGCAACAGTCCACGAGCCGCAGCGAAGTGAAGCGCCGTGTTGTGTTCGACGGTGCGTTGATCTAAATATGCACAGGCCTTGATTAGCAGCATCAAGACTTTCGTGTGTCCCTTGAGTGCAGCAAGATGAACCGCTCCGTATCCTTTTTCATCGGATGCATTCGGGCTGGTCCCTCTCTCGAGTAGTTCACGAACTGCGCCCTCATTTTCCGCCCACGTATGTGCCCACAGTAACTCTTCTGGAGGAGCCTTCTTTTTAACGAGGCTGTCTATCGTTTCCAACATGTCCTCATTGTTTCCGAAGCGGAAAGCTGGGAATTTCATGCTCTCTGGTAATGGGACAGGTAATAAATCGCGCTTTTTAAACACCATGACCAATTGGTTATCTTTTGGAATCCGCCGTTGCAAAGATTCACCTTGGCTAAGTAGCCAATTATCAGAAAATAACTCGCGATTTTCGAGAGTTAAATCGTCATCATCATCGTCAAAATTCAAAAAGTAAAAGGCCATCACAATACTGTCCATGCCTGGTTCTTTGGGAATGACAATCAAGGTCGTTTGCGCATCCGCCAATTCGGTGTCAATGTGGCAATCGTTTTTAGACAAGAGTTTCTGCATCTTATCCTCTTGCCCATGTGTTCTTGCCAATGACTCTAGCACCTCGTGCTGTTTTAAATCGCCCTCATTTAGACGGCGAACAAGGATCTCAGCTGTTTTTTGAAGAGAGGTTTGATGAAAGCCCAGTCCAGTAACAGCCCATTTGAGCGTTTCTTCAACAAGCTCAACTACCGGGCGTCGTAGATCTGAAAACGCAAACTCGGGAAACGAGTAATCTTTGCTGAGAATCTCACCAAATATCAGGAAAGATACTGTATCCCTCCATACACTTGAGTCATTCTTTTCATAGCATGGAAAGAATCGTCTAGAGTCATGGGCGTCTTCTGACATAGATAGCAAAGCATAGACTTTATCTCTGTTCATGGAAGCCTGGCTGCTGGAGAATTCTCGAATGAGTTGATGTAGATTCCGGGTTGAGGACCACCATGTGCCTTCGCGGATTCGTGGCATGATATCAAGCACAGCCTGAACATGGTCATCGACCTGAACGTTCATAAGTCGTGGTATGAAACTGAAGGTCCCTGCGGGACATGAACTGTTGCCGCATATGATTTTAGCTGTTTTGGCTCTTGCGATCTCTTGGAGGATCCACACTCTTTCGAACCACTTATATTTGAGAAGTTCACTAAGAGCGCTGCTCCTTTTCAAACGTAGGGGTGACCCAGGACTTCCTAGTTCTTTCGGCATGAACTCTTCACAGCGCTTGGTCCAGTCTTGGTAGTTTACTCTGGGCCCAGCCCTTTTGGCTTTGTCGTCGATACTGTCAATTGCTTTAATCAGATTCCATGTTTCCTCGTCGCCTTTGCCCAACCAAATAAACACTTCTTCCGCCGCCTCGTATACATAACGCATCTGCGCTACTTGGTGACCTCTCTCCCTTTTGTCTCGTTGATTTATGCAAATCGCGTCGACCCATAAAATCACGTCTTGATCAGTACGGCGGATGTGCTGCAGTGCGGAGAACAGATTGGGTTTCACCATAAACGGCCGACTGTCGATAAGAATCTGATGTTCAAACCTTTCGGAGCCCCAGACGTACGACAACGCTATATATGGGATGATAAGGGTTCTGTCCGGGGCCTGGTTTTCGTCGAGAACAAGGACTGTTTGAAATAACGAACATGATATTTCTTCCAGGCCCCATCCTTTACTGATTTGCAAGAGGCGTATAGAGCCTTGTGTGTCATTCAAGGGATGGTAATGAAGTTCTGCCATGATGAAAATGAGGCAAGCTGATATAATCTGGACGAGGACTTGACGCAACCGATGTGTGAGCGTTTTTTAATTGAAGAGTGGGGAGAGAGCATGGAATCTTTCCGTTCCTATGTGCTGGCTGGCAATTGGAGAGAGGCTGACGTTTCCCCACTATACAGCCGGGTAGGCCCTGATCTCACCTGTCCATGTTGGTTGAAAGACAGTAGAACACAGGTGTTCATAGGATCTATCAAATGAGACTGTATATCCGGATCTACCGTATGCATGACTTATATTATCCCATGTATAGCCTGTTCGTCTTCTGACTGTTGACTATACACTCAGTAATCTGAATTATTTGTAGTCGGGCCCAAACATGTCAACGAGCATTCCGATACTTTCAGGAATATTTACAGACCAATCAAATCCTTCATCTTCAGTAAACGGGGTTTCACCGTCTTGATACACGAACTCAACTACTTCACGCCTAAGATCCCTCACCACAGTACCTATAACCTCTTCCAAATCAACGTCCACACGAAACGTTATCCTAGGTTGTTCCGTCACTTTCTTCTTACGCCAGTCTAGTACTCTTTGCATGTCCTGTAATAAAGCGTGGTAGTCACCCTGAAGAAAGAGGAGAAAGCTCAACTCGACCGATATGCTTGTTGGTGGTAAGGCTTTGGGAAGTTCTATAGCGTCATCCTTTTTGACAAGAAAACGGGACAAGCCGAAATGCCGAAGTTGAAGCCATTTGCTAGCGAGGAAAATGCCACCGATAGGCTCGACAGACCTCCCCAGAAGTCTAGTTTATGTTGAAGACCATGAACAAGAGGGATTTGGATATCATATGAGGCAAAGGGGACCGAGATTGGAAAATAGAGACGACAGTGTTGATAATGAACGACTGTTGGCCGATATGATGAAGAAGTTCTGCAGCCTATCAGATGAGGTTGACAAAAAAGAGGGATAGTTAGCAGCGGCTAAGAATGCAAGAGCTTCATTTGAGAAAGCTATCCTAGCCCTCAAAGGGTCATAGGTAAAGGATGAACTATTTCTTCTTATGCGACACACGCAACGGGATACTGGACAGTCCTCTTGTTTTCTATTCACATACTTAGCTCTTGTTTCAAATTCTTACATGTTACACCATAACATAGAACTAGACATCATAACGCAATACATCGATATACTTGCTATGGTTTTCTGTGCCCTAGTAAGGATGTGGTTTTAACAACTCAAACAATCCTATCCGGCAGACCATAACATTGGAGATTACATGCCTCGCGTTTTTATCCCGCAGCCTTGATAATCAGGATAACTGGAAAGTGGGTTCCACTTTGCTATGCAGATCTACCTGGTTGGTAGTGAGATTGCAGGCATGTGATGATGAAATCGCCACCCGACGTAAGCTCGAGCGTGCAGCCACAGTTGTTGACGTTTACATGAAGGAGCATCCGGGTTTTGAAATACCATACGGAGAATCAGCTGTTCATCTTATGCAAGGCGGTTCTCAGTAGTGACAGCCCAATGCGGCAGGGTTGAGTGACATGCCCATCCCAGAAGTGGCGAGCATGTCGGTATTGGTTGGGGTTGAAACCCGTGTATTAACCACCAGCCTGTTTCGTCAGGCTCTGTGGTACGTCGTCATCACAGCAGCGAAGAGAAAGATACACACCTTCTGAGCTCTTTCTATGGAGATATATGTAGCAAGAATACTTTTCGGTTCCCTTAGATGCCTTTGTACTAAAACTACAGATCTTCAACGACAGACGCCAATTGGATAGTAGCTGTGCGGAACCTCACACAAAATGACGACATTCGCAGAACAGTAATGAGCAGTAAATCATGTTTGTTGATTGACACCTTAAATGACCACTTGTTATCTCAACCCGCAGCCATGCAGAGGCAGTGTCTTATGGTTACGTAGTTGTGTTTAGCTCTGCGGGAATGCCTTCCAGCCTGCAACCAGCCAATATTGCCACAGTTCAGCCTATCACCTATCAGGTTTTACCAACATTTACATTTATGATATGAGAGTTAAATGACATCTTCGCCTCTGGAATATATGACTCAAAAAAAAACCATCGGAAGGATTGTTCCTGGGCGAGTCCTTGTCACACACAACCTGCAGTATTAGGCTGATGCTGGTGGGGGCCAGTGGCTTGCAGCAACAGGGTGACGAATCCTCTATCAGCCGTCACTGTTGGCCTGAGACATATTGACTAAATGCTTATCTTTTTATAGATCAGACATGTTCTCAAACGGGTGCCGTACAGAGAGACATATAAACCTTTAGCATATCTTACAATATCCAATTACAACACCAATTCTTGTCACGGTCTACCGCCCCTGCTTGTTAGCGTGTTTCTTCTGCTAAGACTTTCGAACCATATTTACCATTATTTATTCCCGGTCTCGTTTATTTCAATCAAGATCTACAATAGGTATTATGCGAGATACTTGCGATCCTGCCATATCCTGCGAGTGGCTCCCTCCAGGCGCGCAAGTGATATTCGATGCAGATCCAGATGTTGTAAGGACACCCATCGGCAAATATCAAGACCTCAATGCTAATACACACGTCATATAAATAGGCTGGAATTGGAGTAAGTTATTCGACGTGCGTCATCCTAATAATATCGTCTAACCTTTTGGCTTCTATCATCTAGGTCATTATTTCCTTCTTTATTGGAGCTTGGTTGGCCTTTGCTATCGCCATACTCGCCTACTTTCTATTGAACGAAACGGACGATGACGATTACATGTTCCGCAGGGCTGATGTTGAGTTACGCGCCATGGCCAAGTCGTTCTTCCAGCGGATGCCTTTTACCAATGCCATATTGCACATACGAAGACGTGTGTCCAAAAACCGGATGAAGAAGGTCTGCATCATGTTTTGTGATCAGCAGCTCATCACAGGCGCCGCGATACTTATTGTAGGGTACTCGAAACACTGCGATATCACACAATATCACTTCTACGTTGCTGCGAACCTGAGCATGGCCTGCTTCGCAACATTCCAAGCTTTGCTTCCATTTGCCCGCAGTGAACTCAATGACGAGCTTAAGAAGGGATGGAGAATGGCCTGGATCTCTGCCATATTCGTTTGCATCCTACTTCTCAACTTTGTTATCTACAACGACAACTTCCTTGCCAAAGACCATTTTGGCCTTTCAATGCATTGCGTCTGGAAAGAGCTCCCAGGTCACTTTACGCGAAAGCTGATGCCATACGTCGTCATTGGCACTTTGTTTGACGTTTGGACTTTCGCCAGCATCCTTCTATGTTTATACCCTTCAATACTCGAGATGCAGCCTGTGGCGTACTTGGCCGGAAGACTGGAATCCTTCATGATGTTGCCGACCTGGTTTTATCTACAGGTCAAGGAACATAAAGCATCCAGCAAGCCCGGGCTCCTGTGGCTGATATTAGAAGCTGTAGTGGGGCCGATATTCATCATCATCTTCACGATTCGGGAACTGGTAGATTCTCAGTCCATGAGTCTAACACGAACCTTCTTTTACCTCATTCAAAGTACCAACGCGGTAGCCTGGGCACGGAAGAAGGCTCAGAGAAATGGTAGGGAGGGATCCGAAGATACTTGGGGCTTCGGTCAGATCCTACCGATGTTACTCCTGGCACTCCCAATACTTTCACTCGTTGAGACTCTCGTCCGTAAGTATTAAACCTTGGAATCCCAACACCGAGATCTTTCATATGCAATCGACGCTAATCACTTGTTCATGGATTCAGATCGCGAAGTTAAGAAGACCGAAGACGGGAATGGCCAATGGACTTTGCGTAGAGCCGCTACACTGTGGAACCAAACTTGCCAAGACAGATTGGAAGAATATGAAGACTCGATATATGATAAGGTGCTGTTCAAGGCCTGGTTGTGCTTAATACTGGGATTGCTATATGCCGTTATTGCCTTTCTTGCTTTCCGATTGCCTGAAGGTATTCCTATTTAGAGAGCCATTAATCTTGTCAATACAAGCTCAGAAGACCTCTTACTATTAAATTAAAGCTTTGAAGTGTAAAATGAAAAGACACTAATGGAGTTTTATTATATACTATATATATTCTTTTACATTTCTGGTATAATCATCCATATACACTTTACCGAGATCTGCAACTTCATCTGCACTAAGTTTAGTCAAGCAAAAGCAGCCTAGGTTACAAAAAAGGAAGCAAGGCCAGCGGCATCGCTAAGTACTAGGACGCTTAGATTCACAGTCACCAGAAGGCAATAGCTGCCAGAGGTATTAACTTTATCAACGATTAGGTTAATACCCTCGAGAAATGCTGGTACAATAAGTCAGTATCGCATGATTGCGACAGAGGGCCGCCGATGTTTTGCAGCAGGTCTCGACGCTGAAACGCCTCTGGTGGCCGTCGATCTAAGCAGATTGGATTAAGGTCTAGGTTGAGTTATAAAACGTGTATTTAGTTGTTTACCTTTTTGCAAGATATCTTTCGTCGAATATCTTCTTTGCATTTGGTATCTCGGTGTAATTTCATCTGAAAAGCTTCTCAAATCCTCCATAGTCCCCGTCTAACCAAGTTGAATTGTGATTTATTAATGCATATCCCGATAACTGTCCAGGGGAAACATCTCCCCAAGATCGGCGAAGTCATGTATCTTGGCGCAGACCAAGGGCAAGTCAAGAAGAGGACAGATATCTCTCCCCGTATAATGCCTTCCCCGGATACTATCCCCTGCCTCTTCTGGGTATCTCCATTTGCGGTCCACCAGCTTTAAAGAGATATGTTTCAAAGTTTTGGAGTCCTCATCTAGATTTTCAGTGAAAGCAATGCTCGCAAAACTGTCGATTGTCTGCTCATTAAATACAACGCAAAAGTCGTAGCGTTTGGGCCCTCCAGGTCTATTAAGGTTATCTTTAAAGACCCTTTGGCTCTGTCTCTCCCAGTCCATGTCATCGGGAAATAGCCGGAGAAAGCGGACGTAGGCATTAAATTCCTCTCTAACACGGTCATCGGAGGCATTTTCCAAAAGATCTTTATCTTTAATAACTTTAATTTCAAGACGCTTGAATGCCTCTGTTGCAAATGCATCAGACCGAGGGCATCGGAGGAAATAACGATGAATAGTCTCGACTAGGTTGTTAACGGCCTGGTCGGTATTTTGTGTAGCCTTGTTGGAGTTGGCTGTCACCATAACGACAGGGCCCCAGGTCGGCTCACCATCGACCTCACCGTCTTCGGTCCAGTCCATTCTGACGAGTTCGCTCTCGCAGGTGAGCGACTTGAAAAGTTCTTTGGCATCATTTTCCACGTCCCCTCTGTTGCCAATAGAGCCGGCATCGGGTAGCTGCTGCTCCAAAGCCTCAACCGATTGAAAATGTCGATGTGTTTCGACGTCAGCGCCTGGCCCAAACGCCTGCACGGCGAAGTGACGCTCCTGGGGCACAGGCTGAGCTTCAAGAGTTGGGTCGCGTGGTGGTAGGAGGACTGGTTCTCTTTTTCCGCTGCGGCCAGTCATCTTGTCAAATTGCTCATTTAAGGGTGGGAATTTATGTGAATAGGTTGGTACGACATGATCAGCCGAAAGTAACTGTGACGAATACACCGCTTTAAAGTAAGTTATTTTGTTGCTTGAGGCATTATTATTTACAAGCCATGTCCGTGCACTTGTTGACAGTTGGTTGTTGGTCGGTGCCTACCCACATGTGTAGCCAGCAATGATGGATGGTATGGTGATCGAGATGGTGACAGTCAGAACTAGAGCATGAGGGCGGAGCGTGAGAAGACAACCAGATAATTTGAGCGTAGACCCCGGATCGAAGAACTTAAATTTGATCAATCATCTAAATATCGAGATTGCCTCTTGAGATATTGCGGCACCCTTCCTGCAGTGGACGTGCAGTGTTGGCACAAGTACCTCGCTATCTGGGCAAAACTGGGATTACCACTGGACTGTTTCATGGTGGGGTTGTCATTCTGTCTTGAAGCATGTGATAGGTCAGCTCGCATGGCTGAGTCCAAGGGTGAGGCTGGCGAAAAACTGCTTCCAAAGCTCTAGGGTATCAATCATCAAAGAGATAGACTGGAATAGTTGCACCACCGTTTGCAACTGTGACATAGTCTTTTTACTTCTAAATAGCTTGTATGGAATAAGTACTCAAGGAACGTGATGCTTGCGAGCAAGTGTTCAGTATGGGTCATGTGACAGGTCACGTGAATGCGCTCATGATTCATGCAAACATGTACAATTCTGGTCACCTTCAAAACCTTTCTTATTACTTTCTTCACACAAGGATGTAATGAAGTGCTAATTGAAGCAATATAGACTATTTAAGATAATTTTGAGAGCAGGATATCGCTTGTCTAAACTCAGTTCCAGAATGCCGAGAGGCTGAATGGAACTACAGCGCTACACCGGGAGGGTAACAGTCTGATGCACACCACTCCTAGAGTTCCCCAAGATCTGAGAGGCTTCTTCGAAGACCAAACTTGACCTGGCGCAGGGTACAACAACAGATACCATGATGGAAATACTCTAGATGAAACAAATGAGGTTGCAGATCCACCCGACAATGAGGAAGACAAAAGATCTTCATCGGGTGTCATTACCGACATCAAGGCATCAGAGCTGAAAAAGACCCGCATGCAGCATATCAAGTCCACCAAGCAAAATTCTCCGAGAGACGATAAACATCTTCATGCTCGAGATTTCATACTTGAACGGTTTCATGTGGCAGGTAACGCGCCCAAACATGATGATATTTAGAATGTCTGTGCAGAGACAGCCTCGGTAGTTTTCACTGAGCCTCGGCAGGACTCTGAAAGTTCCTTTCCTTGGCGTTAGATGGCTAGCTGGATCTACTGATTAGAGTCTTGGATGCGAGCCTCGAAACAACAAAGGCTGAAACAAGTGGCCTCGGGAGCAGTGGAGTCATAAACAAAAGCAAAAATACTTACCTCTTTTGGAAATTCTCGCGAAGGAGAAAAGGTGACGTTTGATCGACCAATAGCGTTCCTGTCATATCTAATCTTGTATATGTGAGGAGGATCTGATCACTCGAAAGTCGCTTTGATGTTTCGGATTTCTGGGGTCTTGTATCTTTATTAAGGTTTTGCGTAGATATGACGGAGCTGCGAGTTGAAGGTATGGTAAATGGAAGAATGACGTTAATGATGGCCAAGAGGATATAAAGGGTTAATGGGACGCGACTTTGCTCCTGGATCATCGCCGCATCGACAGGTTCGACAGTCTTTACTTCTCATCATATACCACATTCTTTGCTCTAGCTCCACTCGCTTCTTTCTCTTCGATTAACATATTTTATTCTCTCGCTCATCATGAAGTTCTCTACTTTCGTCGCTGCCTCTTCCGCAGCTGTACCAGCTTTCGCACTTCCCCAGTTCCTCCCAGGCCTTGGTGGTGGCGCTCTTACCGGTGCGAGTGACCTCACTGGAGGTAGCAACACCAATGGTAATTGGACTCCTCAGGAGTGGATAGCCCCCGGGTCAACTGACTGTAAGTCTCCGCAATTGAACTCTACCAACTTTCTACTGACCTTTTACTTAAGCTCGTGGTCCTTGTCCTGGCCTTAACACGCTAGCCAACCATGGATATCTCCCTCGCGATGGCATGAACATCGACCTGAAGAAGCTCGCTGATGGCATGCTTAACGGCTTCAACATCGAGAAGGGTGATGCCGTCCTTCTTTTCACACAGGCTATCAGAACTAGCCCCAAGTACCCCATGACCCGTACTTTTGATCTCGCAGATCTTGGTCGCCACAACATCCTCGAGCACGACATCTCAATCAGGTAGATCAGCCTAGATTTTTATCCTCCGACAAAGTGCTAATTGGAACTCAGTCGCTCGGACGCCTATTTCGCCGACCCCAACCCCTTCAACCAGACAGTCTGGGAGGAGACCCTCCAATACTTCCCCGACGAGATGATCACAGTCGAGCAAGTTGCCAAGGCCCGAATGGGTCGCCTAGAAACCTCCAAGAAGACCAACCCTGAGCACTCGCTGTCTGCACTGGCCAGTGGCTTCTCGTGGGGAGAGATGGCTTCCTTCTTCGAGATCATGGCTGATGGAACTACCGGCACGGTAAAGAAGGATTACATCGAGTATTGGTTCAGTATGTTGCATCTATTGTTCGAAGTGTTACAGGAATGGAGCTGACAAGGATTCCTATAGAGAATGAGCGTATGCCTACCGAGATTGGGTGGCAGCGACGTACTACTACCATGCGAGGTACCGAACGTATGGCCTTCAGCCGTAAGCTCATGGAGGCTGCTGGTGTCAGCCGCCGTGACCTGACCAGTGACGAGTACGGTCGTCCAATCAACCAGTAAAGAGGCAGTACCCAAACGGGGATAAGTTTCCTGCAGGACCGAGAGGGACTGTTATGATATGACCAGGGCTATTAGATGAGGAAAGGTTACACGCTGTATTTAGAGGGCTGGCTTCTCGTTCATATTACAGCCAATTTCTATTTCTCAATATGACTTATGTATATGATATTTGGAGTTGTTTCTCTCTGCCTCTGGGGCATGATTGCATTTCGCTGATAATGGTGAAGAGACGAAAGCTGCTCTTCAGATTTAATGTCTTCAATTGTTCTAGGTTGGAAGGGACCTAAGAGAACTCATATCGCAGCCTGATTGAAGTACAGATACAATAACAGTCATAAGAGTTTGCAAATCACATATTAGATAGGTAAGTTGACGTTATTAGATTTAGTCTGTCTGTTTTTAGTGGTTCTGTTGAAGAAGATACCGATGGTAAAAGATGCAACGGACCTGAGACCGCGATATCGGACAGATCAGTTGTGAAAAGAGACAGCAGAAAGCATACGCAACAATAGGCTTTCGCCTTGCATTAGCGAGACGACGTTTCCAAGACCAAATACCACCATGCTGGTAAGCCAAGATTGATGCAGTCATTTGGGCCTTTTGACTAGTCATGGGCAATAGATAGTGCTATTCTTCATGATAGGTGGGTAAATATGAATTGCATCTTACCAGAACACATGCAGAAGTCTGAAACTGTTCCTTCAAGGTAATGACGAGTCAGATATTCTCGGTATACTCGGAATAGTGACCCAATCGCAATTCTCCGACATAAACAAACTTTATCTTCTCGAAACACCATGTCCCAGAGATAGTCGTCATTG
Organism: Fusarium camptoceras; assembly: GCA_004367475.1. Lineage (NCBI taxonomy): Eukaryota > Fungi > Ascomycota > Sordariomycetes > Hypocreales > Nectriaceae > Fusarium > Fusarium camptoceras. Next base: position 133,162 of record QGED01000169.1, on the reverse strand, counting down.
CATGACCAGCCAAGGAAACAGTCGATATCACGCATTATTTTAACTCGGAGGAAGCCGTCAAGACTTGACCGTTGAGATATCCGTGCACGTACATCTGACCTGTTGATCCGCCCCTAGCACCAAAGGTGTGACAAAGCAATTGCCAGCGGCAGAGAGCACAGATGAGAAACCACTAAGGTGCTCCCCATAACGCCACGTTACTCACTTCCGTCTGATATAAAACGTTAATCCTTGGCATCGACATCATATTTACTCTATCTGATGATTGTCATCAAGGTTAATACCTGAACTGGTCATTCAATGCCTCGGTTGTTTAATGTTATAATTGTTATTTCAATTCGTCGTATTCTGTCCAATCTAGTTGCGGGTCCATTATGGATCCTGGTCAGCAAACATCCATTGAAACTGTGTTATCACAAATGACGAACAAAAATATCAACGATTAAGCCTACTTTGAAAATAGTTGCGAAATTATACAGAACCAAAAAGCAAATAAAGTTAAGATGGAAAAAGAAAGAAAACCGCATAGAATCCTCTGCTTGTTTCAACAGACTAAGAAGAGCAACTAATCCCGAGGTCCACTACAGCACATCTATGACCCAAACCACAACTCATAGCTGTCTGTGCATCAATTTCGGCAAGCCGGTTTACTGACTCGATCTATCTCGCCAGGATCTCTAAACAGACTAAACTCGATGGGTCTTGTTCACTTCCAGAATTTTATTCCCCAATCCGGTTTCTCCAGCCATGACATCTTATAGTTTTCGCTATGACCTTTGTTTCATCTAATGGCTAAGCACTTTAAACTCTGCATTGGTCTGTTTCTAGAATGTGCAGGCTGAAAATCAAGTTCTGACAGGTAACTTACTTGGCGTTGGGATGAAACAATGAGACCCCAGTGGAAGCCAAGAAAACAGTGACATGGTCTCTGGAGCCTTCATCTGCAAATCTATAAGAGCCTGCAAATCTCAAGGCAACAGAGGATCTTGTTCTTTATCCCAAGCCACCTCGGACACAGCTCAGACATTCTTTCTTTCAAAGCCTCACTTTCTTTACAATCCATTTTTCTCGTTCTGCCCGGCGCAACACAATTCCTTTTCACACTCTCAATATGAAGTTCTCTCTTTTCTCTCTCATGGCCGGTGTTGCCAGCGCTCTTCCTGCTGGCGATGTCGAGGTCCGTCAGCTAGGCAGTGGCCTCGGTAGTGGCCTTGGAAGCGGCCGCGGAAGTGGTCTGGGAAGTGGCCTGGGTAGTGGTCTAGGCAGTGGCCTTGGTGGTGGACTTGGCGGTGGTCTCGGTGGCTCCAGCACTCGCAATGATCTCGAGAACAGCAGTGGTGATTGTCCCAAGGCCATCTTCATATTTGCCCGAGCCACTGGTGAACCCGGTAACATGGTAAGTCTCCCTACTCATTAACTCGATCTATGGCGATCCACTAACATGCATAGGGTGCGTCTACTGGCCCTGCTGTGGCTAAGAAGCTGGAAGCCAAGTATGGAAATGGCGGAGTCTGGGTCCAGGGCGTTGGCGGTCCCTACAAGGCCGATGTAGGAGGTAACCTCCGCCCCGATGGATCCACCTCGGAGGCGATCAACGAGGCTATCCGTTTGTACAACATGGCCCATGAGAAGTGTCCCGACACTCCCATCGTCACTGGTGGATACAGGTAAGAAAATAACACCAGTCTTATTATTGACAAGTTACTAACCTCTTCGCTAGTCAAGGAACTGCTCTCGCTGCTGCTGCCGTCTCCAAGCTCGACGCCAAGGTCATGGACCAGGTCAAGGGCTGCGTACTCTTTGGCTACACCAAGAACGCCCAGAACAAGAAGGGCATTCCTAACTACCCTGCTGACCGAACTGCTATCTACTGTAACTCCGGTGACGGTGTCTGCTCAGGAAGTCTTATGATTACCCCTGCTCACTTTATGTATCAAAATGCTGCTGCTGGCGCTGCTCCTGAGTTCCTGATCTCCAAGATCGGCGGATCCGCCTAGGTGCTGGCTCTATCTTTGGCTTTTTCGAGTTTATGAACGACGCAATGTCTGTTATGGCTAGTAGGATTGTGAAAGATTTGAGTTCTTGTGTGACTTGGGCGTGCTGGGCTGGCGTCCGCTGGCGATGATCTCTAGTCAGCCCTTTTATACTTCCACTTAGTTAGGCATTTTTATGAGCTTCAATGTATATATCAATGGAAATCCATGCAAATGGTTTGTTTTGACTTACAGCCTTACAAAGAAATAACAAAAGAATATAAGTAAAGAGAAATTATCTGTGCCAGCTGTATACCGTATCGACTTGACGACAACTAATCTACAACCTTGGCCACCATCTCAACCTCATTCTTCTTTCCTAGAACTTCCTTTTCTTGATGAACAGCAACATGGTTGTTAAGCAAGTGACTCGGATCGTGAATGAACGCCGCTGCTACCATAGCGACCACGCCGAGCGGAATGGTAGACAAAAACACAGTCTTAAACGCCGTTGCATAAGTGTTCTTGAACGCAGCAGTAGTCGCCTGAAGAACGGGTTCGGTAACACCTGGCACCTTGGCTAAGGCGAAAGGTACACCAACTGCATTCTGAATCACCGCTGGGATAAGTGTTGGCAGGTCTTTCGCAGAGTATCCAGCGCCCATCGCAGCTCCAGCAATATTCTTCGCAAGGTTGCGGTTGGTGATCGATGTCACGATCGTGCTGAACATGGCATTTCCAAGAGATCCACCAGCGCTGCGGAATGTTCCCATAAGACCAGCCGAGACTCCGAGTTCTTCTTGTGGGACCAAGAGACCAGATGAGACGTACGATAACACTGTAAGCCAAGTAAAGCATGCTTGCCCGAACATGGGCAGAAGCATCCAGCCGGTCTTATTGTGAGGAACAACGGTAGCATATGATGCCGTGAAAACAGTTTGAAGGAGCAGGGCGAACAAAAACTGGTATCGGATGTGCTTGATCTTGTGAACAAGAGTAGGCATGATCCAACCACCAATGATACCTGACATGTTAGCAGGAATGGAGATGTAGCCAATTTCGACGAGATCATTGGTAAACATGAACAGAGTACCCTGGTTGCCGAGCGTAACCATAGCCTGCCAGATCATACCGCAGACGAACAGAATAACAAGATACACGGTGAATTCTCTGTACATGCGGAAAAGCTTGCGTGGGAAAAGAGGCTTTTTCGGGATAGTGAAGTCGTAGATGAAAGCACCGATGAAGACACAGGCACCGATAGAGATCGTCGACGCGACAAGTGCAATAGACCTGTGAGCGGCACCAAGGAAGGTGACACCAATGAGAAAGATGGTAAGACCAGTGGCGAAAAGGAGGAGTCCGACATAGTCCAGTTCCTTGACCTGCTGCCAACGTGTCTTCTCGAAGTCATGCTGTGGGCGAGACGGTGGGAAGTAGCAGATGAAAGTGCCTACCAGGCAGATGGTTGCGTAAATGATGGTGATATAGTAGCACCATCTCCAAGTTGCCTTGAGGTAGAGTTGAGTGGCGATGAGGCCGCTGAGGGAACCCCAGGGAATGCAGATGCAAAACTCCGTCCATCCGATGCCGATTCCTCTGGACAAACAATCAGATCCTGACAAGAAATGGAAGACAGCGTGGCACATACCTGTACTTGTTTGGAAGAAGTTCACTGATTCCAGGATAAGATACCATGATGACACCAGCGCCAAAGCCAACCAGGGTAGTTCCGGCGACAATGCGAAGTGTACTCTCGGCCAAAGCACAAACGATCTACCGCCGCGCATTAGCAAAACTCCCATCCTCGAGCCCAAATCTTTGTACTTACCGCGCCGACCAAGATAATAGTCTGACCACTCAACAACACCCATCTTCTACCAAAGACATCACTCAAACCTCCAGCAACCGAGAACGAAACAGCAGCACCAATAGACCAACCACCAGGGATCCAAGCAATATTCTCCGTATCGCCCAAGGCCATGCCGATTTGTTGGATGATTTGGGTTGGCATGAGAAAGGCTGTTGCGATGGCGGGGATGTAGGTCAGGCCCATGAACTGGAAACGGTCGTGTTAGTTAGAGTATGTATTATGGTGGAGTAGTTGGAACTTACAAAGACGGCTAAGATAGTGGACCAAGCAACCTTGGGCTCTTCTTCTTCGAAGATGGAATGCTCGGCATGGTTGATTGACGGTGGCGGTTGGGATTCGGACTTTTCAAGAGCCTGTTTTGTTTCACTCGCAGGCAGAGTGGACATCTCTGGAGGAGACGCCATTTTGTCGAACTGGAGTTTCTATCACAATATCGAACAGTAACTGGTTCTGGTAGAGATGAGTAACCGTCTTGGGGTTGAGTTTGAGGACAAAGCTACCTCCCATATTATATATCAAGCTCTATCGGAAATTCGGAATATACCCCAGATTAATGAATCGCTAATCCGCCCCGCAAACCTAGATCTTCAATAATCAAGCCTCAGCCCCGCATTCCTATCAAAACCTCGGTCACTATCTCAAAATCCAAGGTGTTCTCGAATCTTGCCGGCTTGCCGGGTCTGGGGTAAAAGATCGACCAGACCCGATCGGGATACTGTACGCGCCGCTATAAGGCTGATCGCACGGGAATGTGGTACACAAACTTCCTAGCGGAGGTAGAGTCTAGACTGAATTATTGAATGCATCTCGGTGTGTTGGAACCGATTAGTGAGTTTGGCTTAAATGAGTATGGTGGCTGAAGCCCTGCGAGGGGGATGGCTTCTTCCGTTCGGTTCTTCGTCGCGGCAATTGCTTGGCTTGGTAGCTTATCTGAACTGCGAAATGTGATGTCATGACTTATGATTGAATGGATATTACAAAAGTAGACTAATAAGACCTTGCGCAAGAGATAGGAATCCCTCAGGGATGATAATTTAGTCTATTCTTGTTCGAAATTTGTAGCAGTATCCCTTCATCTGGCGCACAATGCTCCGATAACTCACGATAACCTGTTCGGATCTTAACAAGGATAAGGTTCATTAGAGAAGATAGCTATTAAATAATAGTATGTGTAATTACAAGTGTTATTTTATTGAGTACGCATTGGAGGCATCTTATCACTAGATGTGTTGCTAGCAGACTTAGACCAGTGGCACACAATGCTTTCACATGAGCTGGTCTTCATGAAGGCGATAAGAATTTGTATTGACCTTATTTCTATAGTTACCACTGGTATGGTAATTGATGGATGAGATGCAGCTTAGATTGAAGAGAAGGCAGCTTATCGGGAGTAACTAATGCAGTGGCCAACCCGAAGATGAATCTGCAGTAGGCTGCTGAATTAGTACATGGCTAATGGACTCGGCCCTTGTGGTCAACAAACGAACTATGGAAGCTGAAATCTGAGGAAGGTCCTGATAGCCGCCTCGGTAGTTCTGTTCGGGACTCGACACGATACACCGTTCTCGTATCTTTGCAGCTGAGCCAGACAGTAGAAGATCAACAGATCAGCCAACTTAATTTGATCTATGAGGTGTGGGCACTAGTTAAATGTGGAAATTATCATTTAGCCGACTGTCTGAGATATCATTGTTGTCTATGAGATAGCAATACGGACAGAGATAGACCCCTTCTTAGTTTGAAGCACAATCAAGTCATGATCATAAGTGAGATCCTCAATAGTAGTCTCATACAGACGCGCCCGAGGGATAACCCGGAAAGCCAATAGAGCTGCCATGATGTAAACTTCACAGTACGCAAGACTAGTAAGATCGTTAGTAGAGATTCTGGATGTTAGATCACGGAGTACTTACTTCTCGCCAATACAGGCACGACTTCCCTTACCAAACGAAATCAAGAATTTCTGCAGCTTGTAGTTTGGCTTTCCATCTTCCAGCCACCTTTCGGGCAGAAACTCGTCAGGGTTGGGGAAAAGCTCCTCGTTCCAGTGGTTGATCATGGAGGTCATGCCGATAGGTGTGCCACGGGGGATGACCCACTCTGTCTTGCCATCCTTGCTTCGGTAGACAAGATCCTCTTCGCGGGCGATTCGGGCAGAGCGATGCGAGACACCAGGCATGACGCGCAGAGCTTCGTGGATAACGGCCCAAAGATAGGGGCGTTGCTCGAGATCTGTCCATTTGAGGTTTTCGGGGTCGATACCTTGGAGGTCGGTCATGAGACGCTTGTAAATTTCGGGCTTGTCGAGGAGGAAATATGTGATGACAGTCAGAGTAGCCTGGATTGTTAACGCCATCACACTAAACTGGAAGAATTCAACTTACAGCAGTGGTCTCGGTGCCGGCGAGAAGAAAGTTGAAACCCTCACCAGAAAGCCTGTACAGAGACTTTTCTGACTCAGGCAGAGTCTTCGACTCAACGACCTGCGCGAAAACTCTTCCACCATCAGGATTCTTCAGCGCAGCCTTGATATACCCTGGAATAACCACATTCATCTGGTTCATGACAGCCTTGATATCCTCACCCAAATAATCTGACAAGAAGGGCAGGACCTGCGCCATCTTCCTCGCGAAAACGTTATGTCTCATCATATAAGCGCTCTGGAAGAAGGATTTGACCCAAGTAGCCAGATTCGGCTCCCAGCCTTCTTGTGCAATAAAACCCATACTTTCGCCAAAAGCGTATTGGGAAATGATATCCGCGGTAAAGCAATTGAAAGCTTCCTTGACATCGAAAGGTTCACCGCCAGCGTAGCGAAGCATTTTGTCGACGGTCATTTGGGCAAAGTCTTGTACTTCACCCTCAAGTTTGAGCATTTGCGTGCGGGAGAAGTATTTGGACAAAGCGCCTTTGCGCATGCGGTGGACTTCGTGGCTGACTGTTGAGAAACCTGTTACCGAGACGGGACCTGCGCCGCCTGTGTTGAGTTGGTGCTGCCATTTGTCGCGGACACGACCAGGTCCGGCGTAGATCTCGTCGGTGAAGTAGGGGTCTGAACAGTGAAGTTCGTCTGGATTGATTCTGACAATGGGGCCTGAATTTGTTAGTCAATCGATCAATACCGATAAATAAAATTTAGCTTGCCATATTGCTCATGCATCTCGCGAATCACCTTTCCATATCGACCTACTCGCCACCAGTCATAGTAGGCTTCATATGCATAACTCGCAGAGGCAATCTTGGGACCTGGAAATCGAGACAGAGGATGAAAGGGCGAGATATTGTACAGCGCAACAAAAAAACGATAAATAACCCAGAGTCCAACAAGAGTAGCCGCGCTCTTGAAAGAGACAAGACCCTTGACGTCACCTATCTCACAATCCATGATGATCAAAGGACACGATGAACAGCATTAAAGGATCCCGAGTATAGAGCGAGCAGGACAGCTTATAACACCGAGGGAATGAACAGCTGATCCATTTTTGGGCCTACATGTCGTAACGTTCTTATCATAGGATCGGCTTTAAATGGACGCTTCGAGGATATATCCCGATGAACCCCTGCGAACATGTGGGTTTATTCCCCGCCCATGAAGAATTTTCCAACCAGGACCGTGGATTTGGGAAGACCGTTGACAAAGCCCAGATCTTGGATTGGCTTGAGGGTTGTTTAGTGCTTATGGTGCTATGCTTAGCCTTCAAATAAAGCGGTTTCTGTAACTCGTTTGGACAGAGAACCTGCATGAATAAGGATTTGACCGCTCAAAATAGAGGAGACTCGGTCGTACACAAATCGTATTCCAGTCGTCATCGCCTAGACTTCTTTATCTCGGCGCGCTATTTATCCAGACCGCATACCTGTTGTTGCCACATGACAGTTTCAAATAGCAGGTTCGTCATCGTTAGGGGCTTCTAACATCTCCGGCTCAACATACTCTTCCATGGTATGGTCAGAATCATGCATCCTTCTGCTATACTTGATACACTTGAAACATAACATGTAAGGGTATGTGCAGTCCACACATTTATAAATCGGCCTCGGTGGAAGCTTAATCAACGTATCAGCGAGAGCTCAGGAGCCACGTACGGGGTATGACTTACCGCATAGCAATTACTACAACACCAATCATAGTGATGCCCCCCGGGTATTGTCTCATGGAATTCTGGGTCCCAAGCCTGTTTAGTTCCGTCTTTGAGTGTCCGTTCTCTTTGATGTTCAGGCGGCTCCAGACATTCCAATGCTTCAATATCCATACAAGCAAAGTTGGCCAACTTCAGCGCAGACCATTGCCCATCATAGCTAACAGGCCACACATCGGCTCCGTAAACTCGCACAAGAATTTCAATCTTTAATGAATCCGATCGAGTATTATAACAAGCGCACATAAGCGGTGTCCATCCATCATCGTCTCTCACGTTGATATCAAATCCTTTCGGAAGAAAATCAATGAATGTCCCAATAGAATCCCACAGACCGTAGATCGCAGCAAAGTGCAATGGTGTTCGGCCGTAGTAATCCGGGACGAGTAGATCAACGCCCGCTTTGATCAAAGGTCCGATACATCGTTGCGAAGCACCAGGAACTGCATGGTGAGCAGGTCGCTTGCCCTGATAGTCGGAAACATTGACGTCGGCACCTCGTTGGATCAGATAGTGGACTAACGGCCTATCTGCAAGTTCAGTAGCGATGATGATAGGATACGTCCCAGACTGAGTCCTCATGTTGACATCAACTCCAGCCTCCTCGACAAGATAACGACATATCGCATGACGATATACAGGTAGCATAAGAACACGAATAATGAAGCATAACAAAGATTCTCGCCTCGGCTCCGGACCCGGCGCGTTCGGATCGGCACCTGCTTCGATAACAAGCTTCAGTAACGGGAATATCTCGTGTATTTGTTGACTTGTACGCGTAGCTGCCAGATGCGCAAGATTGCCAAAGGCCGGGTCTTTGATATCTGCCAGTGCACCTAAGTTAATGAGACGCTGTGCCTCGTCAATGTCTCCCAGTTTGATGGCAGCGGCCAGGGGCGGTAAACCCGTCGTATCACGACTTGTTACAACTCTTAGTCCAACCTGTCCGATCCTTGGAATTCTACGTACTGTTGCAATTCGAGACGAGGGGTCCAGTGCTGGGGGGTCCACGGGTGCTGATTCAGTGTCAGGTCGTTGGTCGTGGCTAAATCTGGTGGATCCGTGAATATTAGTTCCAATTCTCGTCTGTGCGCGTCACGTTGTTCTTCGGTCTTGAAAATGAGATCGATTTTGCTCCCTTTGGCTTCATAGTGTGGTGACATTTCGGTCTGAGTTGTGAGTTGCGGACGTTGCAGATATGATCTGGGCTGTTTTCTTTACTACATAGAAAGAGGGGTGCTTGAGCGTCGCCTCAGCTCAGCCTCCTCTGATTGGAAATTACATGAGGCTAGACCCGCTTGGAGTGGATTAGTTGAATATGTCTCGGCTGACTCAATGATCGATAGTCATTCCTCCTCTCTGATTGACAGGAATCGAGAAACACAGCTTGAGCTTCAGTTAAAAACGCCGTTGGTGAGAGAAATGATTTAAACTATAGTACAGCGATAACCACTCGACCGCTTCACTTCGGTCAGACCAAACTGCACCAGGCTCATGTCAAACGCTGCTAAAAACATGTGCAGGCCCAGTGACATGTTCCCTAGTAGATACCAGGAATAAGTCTCCATCGGACCGTCTTCTTATAGACCTCCCAATCCTCTCCATATTTCTCCGAACAGGCATAATCATCCCGTCCCTCTCGATGAATAAGCAGGAAACCAAACCACGCGGAATACAGATATGTAAACAGCATTCCCCAAGGGGCAGCATCGCCAGGTGTGACCAAACGACCATCAAGCATCTTCGCAACCTCCGCCCCAGCAACAGCTGTACCAGCAGGGAGGATTACATATCCAGCAGCCTTAGTAGGCAAGCAAAAGGGTAGAGACTGGATCCAGTCACCGAAGTAGTTGATGTGACGAGCCATACCCCACCAGCCGCTGGTGAGAAGCTTTGTGCCGCGCTTGGTTTGGATGTATGTCGCATTTGCGAAAGCTGAGTTGTTGGGATCTTTGCGGAAGAGCGCCTTCTGGTTGTTGGATGAGCGGAAGATGTAAAGACCAATGGCGAAGACTGTTCCGATAGCTCCAACGCCGTAAGGCCCCAGGTGGACGGGATAAACAGAGAGGTAACGGCATTGTGTAGAATAGAGGAACGGAACCCAGACAATATCACCCCAGGTAAGCATAAAGCCCAATCCATCAGTGGTAATATCCATCATTCCCAAAAGTCCAGCCTCAGAATACTGGCCCTCGAGAACATAGTAAGCCTGAATCAAGGCAATGACAAGAATACTGTCCGAGACAAAGCCATAAGTACGATACTGCTTGGCGATGAACGAACAGTTGAGCAAGATCCAGCCAGTAAGACCGGGTCTCATCTCCAACCAAGCCTTGATATCGATCTCACCAAAGATGGGAAGAGTGATACGAGGGTTGAGTTCACGGCCGATGAAGAAATCGTAAATCATACGGCCTGTGTGGCCGCCGACTGCAAGTTCACGAAGTTCGGGGTTGTTGGGCTTGACAGAGAAGCTACGGATGTAGACCCAGATCGAGATTACGTAGGTTAGGACGGTGCTTGTTGTGAGGAGTTGGATGTAGTGATCGGTTATCCATGTCCAGACTGGGAAGTTGGCTCCATACATGTATGTTCCGATGGCGCAACCAGTCAATTGGACGACGGTAGCAGAGAATGCTGCGCAACGATCAGTCATGATACTAATTCAACATAAAAAGACGGCTTACCATTGAAGCGGTACTCAAGAGGCTTCCCGGACTCGCGCAGCTTTGTACCAAGAGCGATCTGAGCAGGCATAAGGCGATAAAGTACAAGACTTAGCAAATAATAAGCGAAAAGCCAACCGGTGACCTCCCAGCTCATGAATCCTGCAAGACCCTCCTCAGGCCAGGGAATTTGAGACTTAAGCTTAGCCCAGCTTAAAGTCTTGGGATCGAGAAGAGCGGGTGCGGGACATCCTGAGACGTCATTGCAGCCCAGATAAAGGACTTGCATGAGAACCGGAAGGCCGAAAACAATACCGGTGGCGCCGAGACTATGGATGTTAGTAGGGATTGACTACGAGATGGGATGATAGAGGGTCTTACGGGCCACCGAATTCATAGCGGGGAGACTCAGGAACCTTCATGACTGTTCAGTTGAAGATTGGGAGAGTGCTGAGTCAAGTCTAACGTTCCTTAATTGTGAGCGAAACCAAGATATTTAACGATGGTAGCTGGTGTATGTGTTTATCGACCCATTCTCATCCCAACGGAACAGTTTGGCCCGGCCCACAGTTGAGGGAAGACAAAGACATTCCTTTTGTTTATCCCGTACCCACGCCCCTTTAGCGCCGTGTTGAACGCGCGAAATAGATTGGTGGTGATTGGATGTATCTACTGACAGGTGGGGACTCATTTCGCCCAGACACGAATACGACGGACCCGAGGAGTCCGCGCGTTGAGGTTGAGGTAAGACTGCTTATCGATACGGATAAGATAAAGATAAATGTTATGCTAATTATCATGATTCATTTTCCTACTTTGCTTATTTCTTGCTCTTGCTCAAGATTTCCTTAACCTCATCCATATGAGATGAAAAGTTGTCAACCAAATTATCCCACATCTTAGGCTCATGCTCATGCTTCTTGTTACTGTTCCATGCCCAGTCCGTAATGGTCAATTGCCTGCAGCTCTCAAACATGAAAGCTACAGCACCCTTGGAAATCTGCATCTCTGGTGGGGGCTGAGCTGAAGCAGCCTTGAATTCCTACAAAATGTCAGAACACTCATAACAAAAGTGAGAAGAACACTTACCTCGTACGCGACTCCGTGAGGAACCCAACCACACTCAAAAGAAATACCTCCAGGCTGGAACTCATCTGATCGTCCAGCATACTCTCCATAGATCAAACCCATCAGCTCCGAAGCCGCATTGCGATGATAATACGGCGGACGGTAGGTATGAGATGCAACATCCCACCGAGGTGAAAAGATTAAAAAGTCTGCCAAAGGAGCATTCTCATCTCTGCTCTTGGCCGTGAGAACACAAAAGATAGAAGGATCAATATGATCAACAGAAATAGATCCCACGTTGACAAACTTGGTAAGATCGTACTTGTAAGGAACGTAGTTTCCATGCCAGGCTATGACATCAAACGGACAATGGTTCTGCGTGCTCTTGAAGAACTTGCCTCCAAGCTTATACACGATCTCCCATGGATCATCGCGAGTGACATTGTATCGCGCCTTGGGATACATAAAGTCTCGCGCATTAGCAAGACCGTTAGAACCCAAAGGTCCTAGTTCGGGAAGTTCGTAGTGCGAGCCCCAAATCTCAAGGATGTAGCCTCTTGTGGGCCCTTCGACATTGACCTTGAAGCGTTGACCGCGCTGGATGACGCAGATTTCTCCAGGTTGGACGTAAAGGTTTCCGAACTCGGTTTGAATGTCCAGAGCGCCTTGTTGGGCGATGATAAGGAAGTCACCGTCTGAGTTGACGAAGGCGCGCTTTTCCATGCTTTTGGTGGCGGAGAAGATGTGAGTTGCTAGACCTTCGCGGAGGGTTGGGTCACCGGAGCCTGCGATTGTGCGGAGGCCGGAGACGAAGTCTGTACCTTCAGAGATGTCGAAGGGAAGCTACGGGATTAGAGTCATGGATGAGAACAGGTGATTATTGACTTACCCATGCCAGCTGTGTAGGAGAGATTCTGACTTCAGGGTTCAGGGGCAAAAAGCAGCTCTCCGTTCCTTCAATCTTGGGCATATCCGTCTATCTGACATCAGCATAACCACTACCAAGTCTCGTCATGTGAACTTACAAAGCCCTGATGAGCAACAGCAGGTCTCGAACGATAAAGCCAAGAATTCCTGTTTGCATTTCTCGAAGCCCCAAAAGAATCAGACATCTGCTCCGCATAAAGTCCAAATCTCACAACCCGTGGGTTGTTCTGGCCTCTGGGGATAGTTCCAGGGACAGCTTCCGACTCATGATGGTTGTTGAAACCGGAGAGATACTCATAGGGATCATTGTCCCTCGTCGCGAAAGAGGGAATGGATCCATCCTTTTGGGTCTCTGCCCAGTGGAAGATGTTTTGGTAATCTGTTTTCTGCGCCATGATGAATTACACCGACAGTAGGCAATTCGGGAAAAAGATAGCAAGAAAAAGATCACTGAGGTTGTGAACTGCTCAAATACCAAGCTCTTCGCCAAGCTTCCCCGCTCTTGGGAAGTTTTGTCGGCAATTGATGGAGACTTTTAGCGCTGTTTTAGTGGTTGGAGTGTTGGACGCGAGAGGGGAAAAGACCAGGGACCCACGATCGACGATGATGGTTATGCTGACCATTTTATCAGTCAGTGAAATGTGTGGGGATGCCCGTGGGTAAGATATTACTAAAGTATTATGTTGCATCTGATATGATGATGAGATTTATGCTTGGTGTTCTAATATGCCGTCATTGTTGCTGGCCTCTATTCAGAGTGAGGTGGAGTTTCCATTAATTGCCAGCGTTTTGTGCCCTCCAATCTTTGTTCTATGATGTGTCGTGATGGAGCTCAACGAAAGGTTCCTTTCCAATCATAGCTTTGGTCTGAACTCCGATCTTGTCGGCGCAACTATATTTATTGTGATTCCTATGGATTTCTTACATTTCAATTCCATCAATACATTCGTCGCAATAAACGTGAACGTCCAGATGTAGACAAGACCATCGATTCTAATGACGATGGCTCGTCTGCACTTGGACTGTAATCAATAGAATAGCACAAAGGACAAGCACTCCTAAGACCACTTCTATGAACGGCCATATAGGGATCTCTGGATACTTTGTCGTCATATTGATAACAAAGGTGGAACATCCATGAACCACTGTACTCACAACCGACACATCAAGATAAGTTGTCGATACGGTTTGGTGGACAGTCTCACTGCATTCCTTGTTATCACGAACAACGGTACATGTCCTCATCACTACCGGTGGATTCCAACGCCGGATAGTCACAAGGGAACTCTCGTTTGTTCGTAAGTGCTTTTCCACCTGTTCTTCAACCATCTGCATCTGACCACTAACAGCCGCATCGTACAGCGAGCCTGCGTCGATTCTAGCCCAAGCAAGGCCATTATCGGTAACACCAAAAGCGACTACAAAGTTCAGAGATGAGTCAACGTCATTCCAATCACTTCGGAAGAAGTGGAATGCTGTGAACGATTTGTTCCCGTCCCGCAGATATGACTGTGTATCGCGATCCCACCAGGTGGATGGACCTGTCGATTCGTATTGCCAGTACTTGGTTTCCAATGACGAGTTAAGAAGGAAGGCATTCTCTCGACTCGAATCCAACTTCTTCTCGGACCCTGCAGAGATAATGGGGCTGAGGTACCTCTGTTCAGGCCGCCTTTGGCTTACCTTCCCAACGTTTGCCAGCTCGTGTGGTCGCATTCTAGCATATGTTCTACCCCCATATGCTTTCAAGTAGATGCCGATCATACCTTGGTCGGCTTGTGAATGATATAGAGAGATGACCGTGTCTCCGCTGGGTGTGTACTGTAGACCAGTATCTATTCGAATGCCCTTGTTGGTCATTGCATACTCTGGAGTATCAAGCGCACCGCGAGTCCGTCGATAAAGAGAACCATTCGCAAACAGCTCAGGCCCAGTAGCTAAGACCCCGCTATACTTTTCATCAATAGAGAGTGATCGCCATGCAAAGATACTCATGTCGTTCGTGCGGCGTATGATCTCTTCCTGCAATCGGTAGAAAGCATTTCTTCGACCCTCACCGTAGATGAAGATCATTTTGACGTCGAAAATCCCAATTAGGCAGTACGCGATATCCTCAGGCCGGGTAGTCTGACGGGATGCTGCCCATGACATCTTATGTGAAACAGGGATTTGTGACAAGAGGCTTTTGTCTTGGAGGATGTTTTGACTGATCCCGGTGGCTTCGCTTATCAACGATGACAGCTTGCGCTTAGTGCCCCGCGGTCGCCAGTAACTGTCGAAGAAAAGCATGTCATCGGGAGCCAATAATTCCTGCAATGTCCAACCTCGTGTGAACCACCTCGACCTTTTGAGATTGTCGATAGGCGCGTCTGGGCCCAGGTCTTGGATGTACGCGTAGCATTCTCCCGCAGCAGCATACCACTCAAACATAGAATTGATAGCCTCTGCAAGCTCAACGCTGTTGGTCTTGTCGATGCAACATGAGTCGATCCAGACGTAGTGGAAGCCTCTGCTCTTCGCGAGGGCACAGGTGTTGAGGATTTTCTGACCTCCAAGCTTTTTCGAGTAGTCTTCGGTCAAGCTGCGGAACTCTTGGA
The DNA here is from genome assembly GCA_004367475.1 of Fusarium camptoceras. NCBI lineage: Eukaryota > Fungi > Ascomycota > Sordariomycetes > Hypocreales > Nectriaceae > Fusarium > Fusarium camptoceras. The sequence continues at coordinate 117,919 of QGED01000169.1, read as the reverse complement.
AAGTAACTTCATCTTTTCCCCATGTGTGTGAAAGGATCGCGAAGGAAGGTCGATTTGGACCAATGAACTCTTCCAGTGTGAGAGTGTGGGTGTTAATGAGCCACATAATGAGTTGTGTTCAGAGTTCTTTGGCGATCAAAGTAAAAGTATGAAGGAAACACATGTTCAAATATTACAAAAGGTCATGCGGGGACACAGGCATCTTTGACCGCTTCTATTAAGAGAGCCTTGTATGGCTTAGATAGCGCCAGTTGCAAGATATATTGTGGCAGTGCACGAACGCGCAAAGAGAATAACGATAAATCATTAGGACATGGGTCGCATAGCCAATGGCATGTAAGATCATAGTCACCATTGTGCAATGGTAGGGCATGAGATTTCAAGGTGTGCACAGCCTGATTAAGTACAAAGGTACAAACACCGCAGGGGGGCTTAGGTTTGCGTAGAACTGAGCTGAGAATGAATCGGTGACTGTGCAGCTGCGTCAGACGCCCTTCTTAGGTGTACTCACAGTATTCAAGTCAGCAACGTCACTGCCATTGGCAATCATTCTTAGCATTCGCTACAATGAGTCCTCCGAGGGACGTTTAATGCTAAAGTCTTTACCTATCAAGCTTGGGAATTGACTATGTGAATATGACTGATGTGTTTTCAATTTATATAATTGTGATATTCATTTGTTTTTCAAAACGATGTCACGTACAGGTTATCGGGTTTTTACTAATGGGTAGGCAGGCATGCTACCAGCTTCATGATTTGGATTCCTGCTTACAAAGTCAATCTAGCTGACCAGATCAGCCAATTGTTGATACCTTAATTTCAGCTAAATAAAAAAATCCTATGGGAACTCTGTGAGTAAAATGTGGTTAAACAATAGAGGCTTTGAACCACGATACAGTTTAGGGTAAGCAGTGTGTAGTGCAATAAATTGATTCTAGCATTTGATCCTAAAAAGAGCGGAGTCGAACGCATGACGGCACACATCATGTCGAGAGATGGATGGCTTCAGTTCTCCATCATGGCGAAGGATTGCGATATCAAACATGCGATCCAGCCTTGCAGAAACTGGAACGAGTTCTTGGATCTGACCTTGCCGAGTATTTAGCACTACTTTCCTGCGTCGAACTGGACTTCTTGGGGTATGAATCGTTCCATGCAACAGCTTCAACAGCTCGGCTTCTTCCCTTACTTCACCGACTTTGAAACCGAGTCCCGCACACACCATGATCAAGTCGGTGGCCGCAGCACTCAGCGTCGTGCGCACAGTATGACTGAGGCGAGGAATATCATCGTGGGCAATATGAAGAGGAATGAGCCTGTTACCAGGCGCTTTATTCACTATCTTCTCATGCGAGCGGGTGGAGTGCTTGTTATGGTGAGAGATGGTAAGACTGGTCGTGTCATTACTGCACTGTCAAAAGATGAGCTCTGGACCCTCAGTCGCAAACAGGGTCTTGGTAGGGCAGCCAAGAACGACTGGGAGGATCTTTTGTTTGTCGGACCTGAACTTATGAAGTTGACTGATGTGCTCCGTGAATAGCGTTTTGGATTCACGGATTATCACGATGTCTTTATCTGGGACTTTGTGCCGGGACAATCACACGTCGATTTGTACAACACTGTCCTCCACGTAAGTTCCACTCCTCATACACAGCACTCCAACTGACAATTGAGGAACTTCGCAATGCGTTGCGCATCAGACAGCCGCAAGACATTTACAAACATACGGAACCTTTGCTCCGTAGCCTCCACCACGATCAAGAAACAGGCTACACCCGTGATATCAAGCCTGGCGAGAACGTACGGAGCCTCTGGGACACCGTTTCTCATGAGCGCTCCTCGTTCAAACTCTTCGACATAAGCGATAAAGACATCATAACCAGAGAGGACTCCGAAATAGACTCCTCACCGTATCTGTTCTACAACAAAGCCAATGAACTCGAAGATGTTATTCTCTTCCCGGATGAACTAACATCCAACAAGAAGACCACCATTTGGAGAATGCCGCATATTTGACAGACTGGCCTCGTGGCGGCGAGGAAGGAGAAACCGGATGCTGCGCTGAAGGCGTTGCTCGAGAAGACGGGATTGATGAGGTCGCACAAGAGTTCGACCTTTGACAAGAGGATGGACTCTTCTGACCCGATGGAGAATATGGAGAGAGACCGATCATTCAGTAAGTCTTCCATCCTTTGCGCTGCTGTGATGCTAATGAAATTTAGGTTTTAAGGAATCTCTACATGCCGGTGATCTTGAACCAGGGTACAAGGAGAAATACGCCATGTTGCAAGATCGCCTCAGTGCCATGCTCCAACAGACACATGTGGGAGAAACGGCCTGGATTTGGCACATCGCTTCTATCCTTGACTGGCTCGAACTCCGCGCCGACTACGATCCTTTCGACTACTCACATGACCCACAAGCTCCTTGGCCAAATAGTTTCATTGTGCAAGACATGGTGCAAGCCTTCGCGACGATGGCCATGTTCTTCCCCGATTTGGAAGTCACAAAGCTTGTCACCATGTTTGTCAACTCGGACTCGTGCGAGGAGTTCCGTAAGAGCGGGATCTTTGACGTTGAGGAAAGAAGCAAGGTCAGACCTGATCGTCGAACCAGAACGAGTTACAAGTTCCGCCCGAAAGAATTCTGGAAGGAGTGGAAGGAGTTTTATGACAAGGATACAGACCGGTTCTGGGCTGAAGTGTATCCGATGGAATAGAGTCTTGCCGTGAGACCCATTGTCGCTGAATGTATGTTTCTCTATAATATTTAAAAGCTTTACTGACCGGTTATAGTGTACAAAGCCGGTGTCATAGGTCCAGCCAATCTCCAACCTGATTCCCAGGTTGTCAGTGGCATAGAGACAGCCAACAAAGAATCTCATCGTCCTAACAAACTCGACTTGTTCGTCAACTACGAAGATCAATATGGAAACTTCAAGCAAAACTTCCCACCAGCCTACGTCCCGCCCTCCTCATGACCGCAAGTCCTTCCCCGCGCAAAGTCCTTCGCTGCCAAACATCCTGACGCTCGGTTCGCATTACTTCGTCTCTGGTCAGCACCGCACTACTATCCTCTCATGGTAGGCCCCATGAACCGCGGAATGACAAGTTTTCTCGACAGTATGAATCGATCATGGAAGTTCAGATTCGTGCCTAAGGATGTGCCTGGTAGTGAATTCACCATCCATCATAGCACGGAGCTACGATTGAACATTCTCAAAAAGAAATTTGGAGACAAGGTCATGAATCGCGGTGATCTGATTCTGGTTATGGGTGAGAATGAAGAGGATCTGTTCAAGTTTTGTACGGCTGTTACGTTTGCTGTCCAGACAAAGCCTTGGTACAGGGAAGTTGACTTGTGGAAGAGTTTTGTGAATGTTGATATGAAGTTTCTTGAAGGAGTGGATGAGCATTGGCTTTAGTAGACTAGCTATATCAGCCTGGATAATGGATAATATGAGTATCCTCATTGCATGATGTTAATACGAGATGCCGGTTCTCATGTGGGGTCGGCTGTTAACACGATACAGGGGTTCCAAGCCAAACCCCATTCGGCATTTCGGAAGCAAAAGGTCCATCAATTGGAAGAAATCACGGTCGGCAAAAGTGGTTTCAGACGACGATCTCCACGATTTAGCCTAATGGGCCCATTCATCCCGTCATCTAAACACCATGGACGGATATATATAACAGATCGTCGTCCCATGTTTGCATTTTCGTACACCAATTCCATTAATTGTAAAAATGATTGGCGTCAAAGCTCTCATTGTAGCCTGTCTGGCCTTCACCAGCAGTGCTGCACCTCAGGATAAGAAGCATTGGGTTGGAACATGGGCTTCCATGCCCCAAGAGGTTGAGCCTCATAATCTTGCTCCTGCTCCATTTGTAAGTCTCGTCAAATGATAGTATCATTCCAATTAACATGAGTTAGGGAGGACCAGATCTTGCTGCTCAATTCTTGAACACGACTCTCCGCCAGACATTCCGCACATCCATCGGCATAGACAGGATCCGTATCCGCTTCTCCAACATTTTCGGCAAAACCCCCCTGCCCATCACCGCGGCATCAATTGCCCTTCCCGTCAACGGAAAGGCTGGTGTCGGAGAGATTGACACCAAGACCCTCAGGAGCCTCAAGTTCAAGGGCAAGAACTCTGTTTCCGTGCCTGCTGGAGAGATCATCTACTCCGACCCCATCGACTTCAAGCTCAAGCCTCTATCTAACCTTGCTCTGTCTGTATACACTGAGAAGGGCCAGGCTGGAGCTATCATTACCGGCCATCCTGGTAGCCGAACTACTTCATGGATGCAAAAGGGTAACCATGTGAATGCTGCTTCTGTTTCCGAGGGAAGCACTAAGCATTGGTATTTTGCCAATGGCATTGATTCGTGGGCGCCTCAAGATCATTTTGCCGTTGTCCTTTTGGGTGATAGCATCACTGATGGACGAGGCAGCACTGATGACACGAATGATCGGTAAATAAACTAACAAATCGATGTTGATAACATGATTACTAATTGAATGCAGGTGGTCTGATGCCCTTGCCGAGCACCTTCAAGCCTCAGGAATGAAGAACGTAGCCGTCAACAACATGGCCGCAGGCGGCAACGCCATTCTCCAAGGCGGTCTCGGACCTCCTCTTCTCCAACGCTACAAGCGTGACGCTCTCGAACAACCCGGCGCGAAATTTGTCGTTGTTTTCGAAGGCGTAAACGACATCGGCCCATCCCCCACCGACGCCTCCACTCAGCAGAAGATCAAGACTGGCCTCATGGCAGCATACAAGCAGATCGCCGGCGACATTAAGAAGGCGGGCATGACCAGCATTGGAGCTACTATTACTCAAATGCTTGGAAACCAGTACTATGCTCCTGAGCGGGAGGTAACAAGAGTTGCTATCAACGAGTTCATTCTGAACAATGGTACTTTTGACCATACTGTTGACTTTGCTGGCTTGATTGGCGAGGGAGACAAGTTGTTGGCCAAGTTTGACTCCGGGGATGGTCTGCATCCTAACCCTGCTGCTTACAAGGAGATGGGAACCAAGTTCCCCATCAAGTACTTCAAGAAGTAGATTGTGATCATGGGCTTTTTAATATGAGGCAGACATTTCACTTCAAATGAGTTTATAGTTTCGAATGTAAATATAGTTTTTTTCCCAGCTTTGGATTAAAGTGTCCGGGCGCAGAGCCTGACATTTGACGCAGCTATGTCGATCATATGTATAGATGGCAGTACGGAGACTTCTGATGCGCACTAGAAGGATTCAATGTCACCGTTCCTCAATCCTAACATATACTAGCTCGCCGTTAGAAGGGTCTAGTTGCACAGCGATCCTTTGTTCCGCAATCCTACCGGGCACTTTCAGCGAAAACTCTCCGCTTACAGAAAGTCTCCAAAGTTTACTATAAAAGTCCACATATGTTCTTGTTGAAGGATGAGTATCCAATTCCTCTTCATTTAATCAACACAAACATCTCAATGGAGCCCCCTCTTGAACTATTCGTCCTCTCATGGGGTGTCTACCCCCGTCGAGTCCTATCCTACCTCTCCGAAAAGAACCTCCTCAACTCCCCCATCATTAAAGTATCCGAGAGCACGGCCAACGAAACCGGTGAACTTTCTGCTCCTCGCAAACCAAAAGGCTCAGTCCCAGTTCTGCGCCTCCCCGATGGATCGTTCATCAAACAATCCATTGCGATCATGCTATACTTCGAAGACATCTGCGACCATCCTGAAGAACCCTGGCAAGTTGAACTTTCGAAGCAGGCCAAGGGCAGCATGCTGGGTGAGACAGCGGCAGAGAAGGCAAGAGTGAGGGATATGCTATGTCTCGCAGATGAAATCACAAGTCAATTCGTTCTAGCCTGTCATAAAGGCACAGCACTGTTTGTGCCGATTGAAACGACAAATGCTACTGCTTCAAAACTCATAATGGAGTATTGCTACAAGAACTTGAAGCTTTTGGCAAAGTACTACGACCATGATTCCCGATTTGATGACGATGAGGCCAAGGTCAATGTTGCGGATTGTGTGCTTCACGCGGTTCTGTATTTTGGAAAGGATGTATATGGCTTGGATCTTGTGGTTGATCCCGAGTTGGCCAGTTTGAGGGCATTCTATGAGTGGATGGAGAAGAGGGAGAGTGTCAAGGTGGAATTGCCATGTCCTGACTGGATCCAGCAGTTGGCTAGTCAGTGGCTTCCCATTGAATGAGGAGGTTTGATTATTAAGAGTTGTGGGATCTGGGATAAATTGTGTTTGCGGTTAAAGTTCATAAACTTTTGTCAGATGGACGGAAACTACACCTCGTCTACACGATCATGCTAAGCTTTTTATCAACAAATTATACTTTTGAAGCATCATGACTCTAATGCTTACATGACACTTTTTTTTTCTTTTTTTTTCTCCCCTGACCTGATTTATGATGAGACTCGGTCTGAGTTTAGACCATCATTTTTCGCTAGAGCAGACACCATTCTGTCAGAACAAATCAGTGAAAGAGACTTTCTTGTGATCAGATATCTCTGTTAGGGTCAGATTGAGACCTTGGTTGGCCATATTGCTGACTGACTCATGTATGAAGCCAAGTCTAGCCAACACCTTGGCAGGTGGGGTTCATTACCGAGGTTTCCAAGATCTGCAAAAGCCTTTCCCATGTGGATAAACCTCCGTCTCACGTCGCATGTAATTCCCCGATCATGCACAGCCGATCTCCAACCTGCAAATGAGCTCCAGTTTCCAGTCACGTGAAGAAAGTACGCGTTCAAGTCAATATCTCATTAATTTACGTTATTATACATATAGTCCATCTCTTTGTACGAGGACCATTTCCTACTAGAGGGAATGGCCAACCGTGAAGTTTATTTTCCAGAAGGAGCCTTCTCTACAGTCTCGACAGTAGCGTGATCAGCCTTGTTAAGCTCATCGAGAACATGCTCGTCAACAGACTCGTGGAAGACATCGACCTTGGTGGTAGCGAACTTGCGAGCGCTGACACCCTTCTCGAACAGGACACCGAGTTCGGCAAAGGTTCGACCGTTGGGCTCGGGGAGACGGAAGTAAGTGTAGATGACGCAGAGGAAGCAGATACCGCCCTGGAAAAAGTTAGTTTGTGATTGACAAAGTAGAGTTTGCGGTGGACTTACCCAGAAGAAGCCAGTAAAATTGCTCCAGTTCCAAGCAGTGGGGTTGAGCATGTAAGGAGCAAGAACGGCATTGACAATTCCGACGATACCACTAAAGCTTGTTAGTCATCGAATCATGAGATTTGGAGGAGATAAACTTACTAGAAGATGCGACCAAGAGCGACAGTCTTGATTTGGAGGCGTCGAGAAGGAAGCTCACTGACAAGCGAGTACGCAACCGAACCAACAGTAAGCTGATACACAACAGCCCATCCAATCATGAGACTTCCGGTAGCAAGAGCACCCTTCTCCCGGTCCGCCTCAGGCACAAGACCCAAGAATCCAAGGATACACAAAACAGTGCAAAGACCGCACAGTCCGTACAGGTATAGAGTGCGACGTCCAATTCCCTGAGACATCAGTCCCCAAGCACCAAAAACACCAATCATGTTGATAGCGTATTGTCCGAGAGCAAAAGAGTAGGCGTGCTCGGCAGAAAGACCGGCTTGTTCGAGGAAGTAAGTCGAGTAGTTGGAAAAGGAGTTTCCACTAAGGTTCTGCATGGCCCAAACCATACAGACGATTTCTGTTCGGCGACGGTTGACGCCCTTGAAACAATCGATATAAGAACTTCCGCTGGTGAGCTTCTCCTCCAGAGCAGTTGTATGCACCATCATAGCCACAGTCTCATCGGCATCAAAATCAGTCTCGCGGTTCAAGCTTGTAAGTCTAAGAAGACTCTTCTTCGCATCAGCAACGCGTCCCTTTCGAACAAGCCACCAAGGACTCTCAGGCGCAAGCCAAAGTCCCACAATCAAGGGCAAAGGCCAAATCCACTGCAGACCGTAAGGAATTCTGTAGGCCCACTGATCTGTACGATGAATCATGGATCGCAATATTCCGATACCGATTTCTTGGCCGAGACCCCAGCAGAAGTTGACATATGTTGTGAGATAACCTCGGAGCGCGATGGGACAAACTTCGGAGGCGTAGGTGACGCAGATGGTCTGGAAGATACCCCATGGGAGACCACAGAGGATTTCGGCGGCGAGGAGCATTTGGACGTTTTGGGCGGTGAAGAAGAGGGTGATGCAGGCAGAGAGCCAGATGAGACAGCCGATGATTGTATAGCGGTAGCCGAAGCGTTCGGAGAGCCAGCCGTTGAGGAAGAGACCGATGATGGAACCGACGTTGGCACCCTAGACGATCATGTTAGCTAAGGTACTAAAGGAGGCGGAGAATTGAGGCATTGTACATTACTCAAACCAGCTTGCCATGCTGCTGACACCTGGTATGTTCCATCGGGCTGAAGGGTTCCGTATTTTTTGTTCCACTGAGGAAAGGCGTCTAATTGCCACCGTTAGTGATTGCAATTACCTCAACGCTAGGAAACTTACAAAAGTTGTTAACCAAGACAATATCAAATCCTTCCATGACAATACAAGTCGAGATCAGAATACTCCAACCGACAGCCTTGGGATACAGCTTGATGCCCTGCATGAGGGTCATCTTCTGCTCCTTGTCTGCAGCGGCGCGCGCATGATCGATAACATCAGGATGAGTCTTGCTGGGGTCTGCGTCTTGGGAAGCCACTGGGGCAACAGCCGCGACCTTTTCGTCGGACATGGTCACAAGCTCGGAGTGTATCTGAGTGAGGTGACAGGATAAAGGAAGAGAAAAAAGATGTTGATGCGGGGAAGAGAAGGATGATCTGGGGAAAGATGGAGAATTCCAAGGGGGCCCCAATATTCTTATTTAAAATAAAATGCCTGGGGAAGTAAAGAGTAGACTAAAGAGGGGGGCAGATTGATCGGCGAGGTGGCCGGTTAACTCAATTGATGAGAGCGTGCGGGACGTTGCCCTGAATAATACTAGCTCGGTCTTGTCTAGTGATGGATGCAGGGATAAATGGCAGTTTCTGTTTCTTGAGTGGCGGCCAAGCGTTGGATATTTATGCAGATTTTTATTGTCTGTAGAATGTTCTCTCGATGTCTCTTCTTTGCAATTCCCAGTTTCTACGAGTATACTATAGTCATAGCATGATTTCTAGATGACAGAATCTTGGAGAATTAACAATTTCATTCTCTCAATGCCCAACTTCTCCACAGAACCAGCTAATCTGGGGGTGGAGAGACTGGTACCTCATCATCCAATAACAAGTCCCTCAAATCCAATTCCACTGCTAATAAAGTGGAGCGGAACGCTCTCGAACACTCAGCTTAAAATTTAATCTTATCCCCAAAACCTGGCATTGAGCGGGGATTTCCTCGGTCCATTTCCGCCTTCTTTCTCACGTGGTAATCCAACGTTAACAGAAATCCAGTTAGATCGACCGACTTTGTTTCACGACTCGTGCTTCAGCGGCGAGAAGGCCGGCCGAGAGGTCCGTTATCTGGGGTCGAGACTACAGATCTACCAATTATCTGGGGTTATAGATCTTGTTTCCCCGCGATTTGAGATGCCGGGGCCGTGGGGGACGAATGACAGCTCGGGTAAAGGGATGTAAGGTTGAATCTATTGACTTTCGTTTATCAGATCTCGGTGAGACTTTGCGAAAACGTCACAAGACTGATAGAGGATAGAGGTACTCTATTCCTCTTCAGGTTATTCAACAAGGCATGCTCGAAGTAACCAAATCCTTTGTGATGACTTCTAACCAATTCTTGTTACTCTTTATGGCTTAGAACTCGCCTGTGCATGAACGCTGGAAATGTTGGAGATGATCCTCGACCAAAGATAATGACGACATAACCTACCCTAAACACAAAGGGTGGACAACTCTGTGACACCACAGTTCTGCGACAGTAGCCAAAATATGGCGTTTTCTAGTCAAAATCGTTCATCTCACTGCATGAATGCCGATCTCAAAGCCTATTTTGACGTTGTAGACCGTTCGTTCTCGCGCCGACAACAGGCCGCGTCTGCTCGGTTGTTCACGGCTAAGCCCCATGTCCCAAATGTATCACCATCACTACCCGAAAGACCTAAACTTGAGAGCAACGTCCGTCAAAAGAATATTGCTTCGGATCCTATCGGCACTTGGTTGAAGTATCACAAACTATTGATGAACCCCTCAATTCAGAAGAGTTAGATCCGGCGCCTCGGGTGAGGCTGGGAAGGATGAGGAGGATGGCCAAGATCCCTCCGGCGGATCTAGTCGTTCTCGGCTTAGTGAGGCTTTGTGATGGCCGCGATAACATGGCACCAAACTTCATGAGCTCGCCCTTCTTTCCTGCGGCATCAACAAGGGTGATTGTTCTTTGTCGCAAAAAGCCAATGGCTCGTGATACAAGAGTGGGTGACAAACAAGACGCGTTCCGATACCTCCCGTCGCGTCTGTCACTGCATCGCGGCTATTCTCCTTACTACAACAGCCCACGTGACCAGTCCTTGGCCAAGTAACTAACCAAGTAAACAGCCAAGCAGAACAGACTTGAGTCAGCCTCCCAAGAAGGGAAAGTCAGCTGTATTTAAAAGAAGACTCATATATCACCAACAGTCGCTCAGTCCTTCTGAAATGAGGGATATTCTGTCAAGCCAAATCATCATCTCCAATTCTATTACATCCCAAAAACGACAACTTCTCCAATGCAGCTTAGACCGCCCACTCAAATCTCACCCCTCGTTCCTCTCAACCAATCATCTGGCTGCCCATCTAACCCCAACATCCGACATCGGTCTCCAAGTGGAATTTCAGTGAAAGAATTTACCAGTCTAAACTTCATCCATATAGAAACTGTCGCTCTAATAGTAATTGCGTGCTCCTTGGCGCTTAGTATCGGAGAGAAATTGGAGAAAATTTCCTGATCGTGAGAACAAAATGGGGTTCATATCGGGGTCACTTTCCTTTCTCCAAATCTTTGGAAAGTGAATGCGAGCATACGAAAAGCTTGGACTTGATTGACTTACAACATGTTGAGCCCGGACAAGGTTGATCAGGAAGGACAGGTTTTGTCTGGAGAGGTTGTTGATGATCCTGGTCATGCTCATGATGCCGTCTTTGGAAAGATCAGTGATGATGGGCCAAACTACAGAAATGTGAGAAACCACCAAGTGTCATATCTACAAATTGAAATGCCAATACTGACATGTCTAGGTTGGATGGCTTGGAACAGCAGGTCTCATGATGAAAACCCAACTAGGTCTGGGCATCCTTTCCATTCCATCTGTCTTTGACACCCTGGGCATGATACCCGGCCTAATCTGCCTCTGTGTCGTAGCAGCCATAACGACATGGTCAGACTACATCGTTGGCACTTTCAAGCTTCGACATAGAGAGGTTTATGGTATTGATGATGCGGGCGGGTTGATGTTTGGCAAGGTGGGCAGAGAGATTTTCGGCTTTGCTTTTGGCCTTTGTAAGTGAACTGCCCTTATAGTAAACACGCCGTCATAACACAGGAACTGATATGGTTGGAAGACTGGACCTTTGTTTGTGGCTCGGCCATGTTGAGTGTTTCAATCGGATTCAATGCAGTTTCGAATCATGGGACCTGTACAGCTGCTTTCGTGGCTGTTGCTGCTGTTACCGGGTTCATCTTTGCGAGTATCCGTACGCTTGGGAAATTAAGCTGGCTCGCTTGGTTGGGTCTAGTCTGTGTCATTACCTCTGGTAAGATATCGCAACTCATATCTCAACTCGGCTAACATCTTGGCAGTTATCGTCCTCACAGTCGCAGTGGGCATCCAAGACCGACCCGCTGCAGCTCCTAAGGACACCATATGGGTCTCAGACTATCATCTATTCAAGAAACCCAGCTTTACCAACGCGATATCAGCTATCTGTGCCCTCATCTTCGCATACGCTGGCACACCTGCGTTCTTCTCTATCGCAGCAGAGATGAGAGATCCCAGACACTACACCAGATCACTAATTCTATGTCAAACTGTAATTAGTGCTTGCTATATCGCCATTGGCTGCGTGGTGTACTACTTTTGCGGCTCATACGTCGCGTCGCCTGCGCTTGGCTCGGCGGGCGTTTTGATCAAGAGGGTTAGCTACGGAATTGCGCTTCCTGGTTTGATCGTCACTACTATGCTGACTTGCCATGTAAGTTTGCCCTGAACCTCTTATACTCTCGTGCAAGCGTCGGAGTCATGATGCCTCAAAGGTGCAAATTCGTCAGAGAAAACTTTATCCCGTGCAAACTGCTCTTGAGTACTTGAAACTAACGCCTTGAGTTATAGCTGGCGAGCAAGCACGTGTTTGTCCGTGTGTTGAGAGGATCTAAGCATTTGGCTGCCAATACCTTTGTCCACTGGGCATCATGGATAGGATGTACCTTTGGCATCACAGTGGTGGCATACGTCATTGCCAGTGGAATCCCAATTTTCAGTGGTCTTGTTTCACTCATTGGCGCTCTACTTGCCACGTCACTGTCATTTCAGCCTATGGGCTGTATGTGGCTGTACGACAATTGGAAGCGTGAAAAGCAGGACCGATCTGCTACTTGGTACATTGGTGTGCTGTGGAGTTTCACGATTATTGCCCTGGGAACCTTCCTGACTGTGGCTGGGACGTATGCTTCTGTAGTGGATATCATTGCTTCGTATAAAGTATCTGGTGGATCGGCGGCTTGGTCTTGTGCCGACAACTCTGGATCTTCATAGTTGCTTTTTTTAGAGTTCCTTTAAGTTTCTCCTCAACAGGATTCCATTTTGGAAGAAGCATTATAACTCTGATGCTTTCACATGAGCATTATCCTATACCACCGTCTGATATAAGGTTTAAAAGGGTGAATAAAATGCCTTGGCTGCCCCTCCCAGCTTTTCTTTTCTTCCATCACCAACAACCACTACCCTCAAAGGAACCAGTCTACAAAACAACCACCACTCAAAACAACTACTACTCAAAACAACTGCTTCTCAAACAAATCAGTTTACAAAAAGCCACCACTCAAATTAACCACCCTCCAACCGTCCTACAAGATGTCTGACATGGAGAGCGTGTACCAATACGACCCAGAATTCGAGGAATGCGAGGTCGAAGAAGCTGAACAAACGACCGCAACGGAACTGGACGGAGAGCATGACAAAGTGGACAGCGACAAGGTTATATTGGACAAAGAAGATGATGAATATGACGAGGAGGTCGAAAAGATGAAGTTAAATTTTGCTGACAAGCATTCTCGATAGAGTCTTCAAAGTCGTAACCAGACAAAATAGATAACTATCAATTGAGTCTTCTAACCTAAATACCCAGAGACAGAAACAAGTCCAGCATATGTGTACATGTCCTCCTATGCCTGATGAAGGCACGGTGACGTGATATCTTACAGTGTTGACATAATCCAACCGCTTCACAAGCATTGCGTATCTTGTCAGGACCATCCATTCCCTGAAGCACGTCCATGCCATTCTCCAGAAGCATGCGCATTCCGTCTATATTACCGGCCGCTATCGCAGTAGAGGCAGGTGTTATCGTCACATCCTCGCCGCATCGAATGTTGATGTCCGCACCGGCCTCGATGAGACGTTTAGCGCCATAGTGATTACAGTCCGCGTCATCTTTGGTACTCCAAGGACGCCGCCTCTGCCCGAGTGAAAGAACCAATGGTGACTTCAGAGCCTCGTTGAGTGCATCGACTTTAGCACCGGCGTTTAGAAGCACCTTCATCGCACCTTGACTCCCACGGGCAGCTGATCCATGTAGCGCTGTACCATGCTCACCACCGAAGGCCCTCATTTCTGCTTTGAAGTGTAAGAGAAGCTTCACTCTCTCTTCGTGACCTTGATAAGTCGCCGCATGATAGAGCAGGCTCGACCCAAACCTGCCTCGTATGTTTAAGTCCGCACCTTGTAAGAGCATATGCAACAACGAATAGTTATATATGTGAGAACTGCCCGTATATTGGGCAAACACCGTAATGGCGGAATTATATATCACGAGCTTATCTGGTCGCGTGTCAACCCGTTTCCAGATGGAATGGATGTATTCGCAGACGTTGTCGCAAAAAGCTGTGCCCCTGAGCATTTATATGTACGATTCTCGCCACTGAGGTTTTCAACAGCCATTCTGACAATATAGCAGCATTGGTTAAGTAAAGTAAAGTATACTATGTGATGGACCGTTTCGCATAGGTTGATTTAAGTATGATAACAGACACCTGTTCCCCTCCCCCAGCACCGGAACAGGCAGGCGTCTGAAATGCATTCGCCTGCCTTGGCATTTTCTGCAAGGTGGTATAGTAGTGGGATTGGCCATAGATGAATCCTTCAAGTCCATATTTACCAAGCAGGAAGTTACCGGAAGCGGCACAGCCCGGTCCAAGACAACCTATCGCGAAAGTATCTGCCTTTCGCACAGCATGCTTGTTTCAGCCCAAGTTGTATTGTCAACTTGGTAGACGACTCCGTAGTACTGCCACAGAGTAAAAGCGCTGGTCTTTGATAGGACGGCCATGGTGACGAGCTCTTTGACGCTATGTAAATTTTGCATCCTGACTCGAGTACTCGAGAGGTATATCCGGTGCCTGAATCGTGTTGGTGGGTCTGCGCGGGTGGCATTTCCCATCACGAGTCAAGTTCAAACATACAGGGCACAAATATGCCAATAATCAGGTCATAGACTCGGGAAATTAGCAGTAGCACATTGATCGAATGCCATTCGCAATTAGTACGGAAACAATGTGAAAGTGGTGCTTTTTCAGCTTCTGTTCCTGACAAGGCTGGGTCCAAGTGGGTCATGATATAGCACTATTGAATGCCAACTTGTAGATAGCTTCAATAGTTTTCCGCCAAGCGAGCCCGTTGCACTGAAACTATTGGGACTACTATCACGCCGCCAGTTCCTTACACCCCGTAGTGAACAATTTGCAAAAAAAAAAAAAAAGGAGTCACTAATCAGTTACTATAAGTACAGCCCCAGAGGGAAACCATCAGTCGTCGCAACGTGTCAAGCCTCACCACAGCCATTCCTTTTACAACATTACTTTCATCATGCGTTCTTCTCACCAACTACTCGCCCTTCCTGTCTTCACGGGCATTGCTGTCGCCGGACTATGCAGGCCAGGCAGCTCTTCAATCACCACAGCCGTCACTGCTATCAACACTGAAACAAGCGCCAATGCCGACACCAAGACGTCTCTTATACAGACCCTGTCATTCTCTATCTCGGAAGCTATTACAGCCACTACCCTGGAAACTATTATTCCCACCACGGAGAGTTCTGCATCTGAGGCCACTACAGCTCCTCTCATGGAGACCTCTGCAACCGAGACTACCACGGCTGCTTTCACCGATTTAACTAGCGACACCACTCTCGCCACAAGCTTTGTTACTTCCAGCACTGCTGAGACCACAACTGCTTTGGAGACTACCACCTCTCAGGCTACAACCACAACATCACCCGTCTTTCCCCCGCAGCCAATCATCTGCCCTGGATCAGACAGAATGTGTCTATATGACGTGGACATCCGATGCGACTATCAACTGACAGGTCTCCCGAAAGATGGCAACATGAGCCTAGACGAGTGCGCCGAGAAATGCGGCAAAGATGCAAGCTGCATCCTTTTCTCCTGGGATCCTTCTGATTCTTCGTGCTCCATGGGCTCTTACGACGATCTCGAGGTGGAGGATTGGATTCCGGGCGTGGTGAGCGGAATGAAGGGAGAATGCGAGGAACCAGAGCCGTAATCAAGATTCAAATCGGCAAACTGAGGAGGCGTCTTAAGCCACTTTGGCCAGAGAGTCCAAGATATGTGCTTGCAAATGATCCCCTTTGTATATTCTATTCTATCTATCGCTGCCAATACTCAAACTTTGTACTGGCATCTTTCTTTCAAGAGCTTGCTTCCTGTAAATATCCGGCGTGGGCTTTCAGCAACGTCATTGAATCTTGCTACAGAAAATGAACTTCCGCCAGGGAGATAATATTCACTGTTGAGGACTAATTGAGTTATCATGCCACTTAAAGTAATGCTATTGGCTTGGCTTATTCCCAAAGCAACAAGAAAGTCACGTATCGGTGCTAAGGAGCTCTTGGGATGAATGTTCGTTGGTATGTAGACTGCTCCGTCGACTTAGCTCGGAGCTTTTCCTTCGCTCTAAAGCTAACTTTTGCTATCGCTTTCTCTTCTCAGGCAAAACGCAAAGGTTTATAGAGATCATATACTAAACTCCTTAGATCAACCTTTGTAAAAGTACCACACGAACTGGTCAAGAGCATTGAATCAAGATACCGGATGATAACAAATTGCACTCTGCGTTACTATGTCCTTTACAGTTTTGACCCATCAACCTTCATCATCACACTCTTGATCTCCAAGAAGTTGTCCATGCTATACAAGTATCCTTCTCTGCCCTGTCCTGAAGCCTTGTATCCTCCAAAGGGCAAATCCCTCGCAGTAGTTGGACTTGTGCAGTTAATACCCACATACCCAGAATTCAACTTCTGGGTAACTCTCATAGCCCGATCAACATTCTTGGTATACACAGCAGCATACAGACCATATTCTGTATCATTAGCCTTCTCGACGGCTTCCTCTTCGGTCTTGATGACGTTGATGTTAACGACTGGACCGAAGATCTCTTCCTTCATGACCTTGGCGTCTTCGGGGGTGTTGAGAAAGATGGTCGGCTCGATAAAGTAGCCGCCCATCTTGTCCAGGTTACCATTTCCGCCGAGTTCGAGAGTTCCGGACTTCTTTCCCTCGTTGATGTAGGACAATACCTTCTCGTATTGGACCTTGTCGGCTTGAGGACCTTGCTTGACGCCCTCTTCAGTTGGGTCTCCAACCTTGGCGGCCGCAAGTGCCGTCTTACAAGCCTGAACGAACTTATCCGCGATGGAGTCTTGCACATAGACTCGAGAGTTGGCCATGCAGACCTGTCCGCTGTTCCACTGGATGCTATTCATAGTATCCTTGGCCGCTTGCTCAAGGTCCGCGTCTTCGAAGATAATGACAGGAGACTTTCCGCCAAGTTCAAGAATTACCTTTTTTAAGTTGGACTTGGCAGCAGCCTCTTGGATAGCGCGACCAGTGGGACCAGAGCCAGTGAAGCTGATCGCTCGAACATCCATGTGAGATGCAAGCGTGGCACCAGAAGGATTTCCGTGTCCAGACACGACATTGAAAACACCAGGAGGGAAACCCGCCTTGTGAATGAGTTCCGCAAATTTAGCTGCTCCAAGTGGTGCTTTCTCACTGCTCTTAACAACCACCGTATTGCCGGTAATAAGTGCAGGTGCAGATTTACTAGCAAAGAACAAAAGCGACGCATTCCACGGGATAATGGCTGCTACAACGCCAAACGGCTGTCGAAGAGTCATGGTCACATAACCAGGCGTGTTGAGACTTGCCTGGCCTTGAATATGCGGCCAGGCCTCAGCAAAATGCTCGTAGGTCCCCGCAGTTATGAATCCTTCGAAAAATTCAGAAAGAGGACGGCCCATAGACTTGGCTTCGAGGAGTGCTAGTTCATCGGTGTGCTCGCGGATTAGAGCGGCGAGTTTCTTCAAGTACGAGCCGCGCTTTGCGGGGTCCAAAGCGGACCATTCTGGAAATGCGCGGGCGGCGGCTGCGACAGCTCTGTTGGTGTCATCCTTTGTAGCTTCGGGAACTGGCGGTGGGTTAGTATGTAAGGTTTGGGCAGATGGGGATGTATGTACCGTCGGCTACTTTCTCGCCTGTTGCTGGATTGAAGAGGGGAAATGAATTGCCATCCGATGCTTCGACCAACTATGACGCATTAGTACCCATCTCGACAGGTTGTTGGTTAACATACCTCCCCATCAATCAGCATACGAGGCTGGAATGTCTCTGGTGTAATTCTTTCGCCCATTGTCACGATAGGTCAAGTAGCTTAGATAACAGTGAAACAAGATTGAGACATCAAGCCTCTGCGGGGAATTTATATGACGAAGACGTTCCACATGACATCAACCACTGTGCAAGGAGGCAACAAAGCCGAAATGCGCCGCCCCCGCCGCACTAGAGCAGAAAGTTTGGAACCTTATTATGGGTTAAAATGCGATGATGAGGGGAATTTTCTTGGTGAAACGGGTAGAACGGGGCGCTTGTTCGGCCCATTCCATACAAGATCAAGATCTTCACGGAGTGGGGTCATTTATCATAGTTGTCATGTTGGTGACGGTAAATGTATGATGTCTGTTATCGTATCATAAACATGTATTCGGATAATTAAGAATCTGACATGCGCAACCTTCTTACATTCATCGAATAATTGCGTCTGACGCGGCTTGTTCGGCAGTTTACCTATTCCTGATGGATCCCCACTCAATGAAACACTCCTCGGCTAACATATCCTGAAATCCTCAACAGGATGGCCCTCATCCATGAAGAGATCATCAATATCCAATCCATACAAATAACAATCCCCAACCAACCGCCATTTACCGCCTTCACAATTTCGGAGAATAAAAGGTTCCGATGATCCAGGGAAGTAAACTATCGTATCGCCAGTCTTTGCATCAGGACCCGCAAGACCCATTGATCCTTTGTCTGTAGTAAAAAGGCAACGATTGTAACTAGCTTCCATCATTGTTTCAAAATATTCGCGAATATCATAGTAGTCTGAATCAGAGTCTGATATGGGCTTTCCGATACTGCACCACCAGAGATAGAATTCTTGATCTCGGAGAAACATGGATGGGTCTGCTTCTTCGAGAATTCCCGTTCCATAGTGCCGATACCACCGTGTAAAGCCCACATCATCCTTGGAGTGGTCACTACGGTATTCTGCAGCGAGTGTAGCAGCAAAAGCGTATGAAACTGGACGACGGGAGTTCGTCCAGTGGGGAACAAGTGTCTTGGCAAGCTGCTCCCACGCCTCCATTACAGACGCGAAGGCTTCTGTGCCAGGAGCATGAGTAACACCACCCGGAAGTTCAACACTCACTGTACGGATTGTATCGACCATCTTACCCTTCACCGTCAAAACCCCATCAGCTGAGAATTCGAGACCGGGGAGATACTTCCCAGCCAAGTCTTCACGCGGAATGCTTATCAACGTGTTGTCTACACCTCGATAATGGTAGTGGCTCGGAGCTTCACTACGATAAGGAGGAGACCAGAAACGCCGAGGAAGGCTTCTGTTGGACACATCCGCGAAGTCAGGAACCCATGACGGAAAATGTCCAAGACCAGCATATTTCAGGATTGCCAGATGACCTGTTGAGGTAAGAACAGCTTCTGTGAACTGCTTAAAGATCTCTCCCGTGGGTAAGTGATAGTCAACTTCAATAAAGCCTGGCTCGAATAATCCCAAGATTCCATAAATCCTATCCTTTACTTCAGTCGTCTCGCACAAACGGCTGTACTCTAGGATACTCATGGGATCCCGATTGTCACTTGAAGCCTCTAACAATCTAAGGCCAAAGACATGGCTACCGGGGTCAAATCCTGAAATAGGATGGTCTCCTCCTGTGGAAACTTCCCTTGCTTGGCCTGAAAAGTCGTCTTTCCAACCCGTGCTGGTATCCCGCCAGACGGTGGTATCGTCTCCGCACATGATAACTGCTTTGCGTGAGAGGGCTATTTCTTGGATTACCCAGGTGCGGTAGAACCAGGGTCGTTTGAACATTGCAAGCCAGGCCTCGCGTCTCACATCTGGTGGCGTTGACGAGTTTGCGGTGGAATCATCCTTTAACTGATCGAATACGAGGTGTGAATCATCTGCGGCGTCGCCGAGCCATATTATGACTTGTTTGGCAGATTTGTAAATATCGCCCATGATGCGAACTTGTTGGTTTCTTTCGTCGTGAAAGAAGTTGTTTATACACAACGCATCAACCCAAATAGTTCTAACGGTTTCTGTGGAACGAAGATGAATGAGTGCAGAGTGTAAATTTGGCGTTATCGGTGTTTCGGTACCATTGAGGGTTATAGACTTGGCTGGTTCAATGTCGCCCCATACGTACGACAAGGCTTCATATTCTGGTTGGAACGTGATATCGCTGTCGATCAAGTGGCCCCTTAGAGGGTCTGATCGGTTAGCTGATGGTAGAAGCTCCAGAAGTCGAAATGAACTGCTTCCTGGCAACAGCTCGTAAACGCTACTGGCAGATCTGGCAGAGCCGGCCGCAGGATTCTTGAGGCTCCGTGCCGTACGTGGGATTTCCTGTCGGCCTTCCACCAGTTTCTTTACTGTCTCATCCAAAACCTGCCGTTCTGCAACGACAGCTTCAGTTATCTTTGCTCTCGTCTCAGCGTATGATGGAACATCCCACTTCCCATCTTTCGAAACCCTCTCCTCAATTATCCTGATGATTTCCAATTGATCAGCAATATCCCACCACCTACCGACCTGTCTCATAGCCGTCATGGCATCTACGGACAGTCCGGGACAGGTTGGATCTGCTCCAGCGCCGAGAATCAACCTTGCTGCCTTGAGGTTATGCTTGCTAATGGCTAGATGGAGCCAATTTGTCTCAGTGCGATTCTGCTCACCCTTTGAGTCTTGTAGTTGGGCGAACAGGATCTCGTCGATGTGAGGACGAGGATATTCGTTGGTAAGATACTCGATCTCTTTGATATAAGACATGTTTCGCATCAGCCAAAGGCCTGTTCTGCCCCATGATACTGGGTCGGAGGGTAATTTCGGACCATACTCATCGACACACCAGCGAAGGAGGTCTAAGTGTTTGTTCCTCAACGCCTTTTGCTGTAGAGGTGTAGGATTTAATTCAATACCATTTGACGTAAGCAGTTTAGCCATTTCAACGCTTCTGGTGTCGAGAGGAACTTGATCCAACCTCACACCACGTTCCAACAGATCCTTTGCAAAGTCGAGATCATCAGACTCAACACAACACGCCAACACCGCTTGATAATCAGACTCGGGAAGATTGTTGACCCTCCCGACAAATGTCTGCAGAAACTCCGACAGATCCGAGTCACGATCCGAAACAGCGATCGCAATTTCCACGGGCGTAAGCTCTTTGCTAACCGCCCCGCGATCAAAAGCGCACAACCTCCTCAAGCCAGGGTCTTCACCATGCGCGATCAGAGTCTCGATGACTTCCATGTGCAGACCAGCAGCTGCGGCAAGCATTGCCGTTCCAAACATCGAACCCTCCCCTTGTCCACCGTCTATGATTCTTGGGTTGGAGATATTCGCTGGGACGCCATATTCCAAGATAGTCTCAACGTCATCTTTCTCTCCTTGATAACAAGTGATGTGAAGAAGCATAACAAGACCTGGGTCGCTTTTGTCATATGAGAGACCTTCACTTATTAGTTTGTGTATAATTCCACCCCAACTAGCGTTGATCCACATCTTCCAGAGAGGTCTGTTGTAGTTCACGCCGGGAGGCCATCCGACCCAAGTCATGTCCCAAACACGCTGGGGGGATATAAGAGCGTCAAGGGTTACCTGAAGAAGATTTACATTTTCCTCATCTTCTATAGTCATCCCAGAAGCCTGTCTCGCTTTCGTGACTTGTTCTGGAACTACCCTCTTCTGTAAAGTGGAAAAGTCTGCTCCACAATGCAGTAGATAGTGAAATAAATCTGAATCTCCCAGAAAGCAAGTATAATAAAGAGGAGAATATCCATCTTCATCCACACAATTCACCCTCGCCCCATGTTCCATCAGCAACTTCACCATCTTCTGAAGTTCAGGATTAAACTGTGCCGGTGACATGCCTTGTTGCTCCGAGCCCGGGTCTATCCTAGCCCGTTTGATCGCAACCTGCAACATGTCATTCTCATCAACAAACAGCTTCTTCGTCTCATCTTTCGCGATCAGAACCCTCGCGCTCCGGTACTCCGGCTTAATCTCCTTTGATAAACATCGCCGAATAGCTTCGACGTGGTATTTCTTGAATGCGGGAGATGAGCCGTGCTGAGCGAAGAATTCGTCGAATTTGAGCTGTTCGAGGGGTGTGAGATATTGGTCTTTGTTGCGATGGGATGCCTCTGCGCTGTAGAGGTTAACAAGCCATTCTCCGGCGGTTATTGCCTCCATTGTGTATGATGATGAAAGAGACAGGTTGTTGCTGACAGGAAGTTACTTGGCTGCCTGATGAGCGGGGCTCAGCACTGTGGATACAAACGTAAGCGCTATAGCCGATTTGTTATATAAAACTAGTAGCTACATTAGTGGGCTTCTATAGAGCTTTATTTTTGTAAAACGGATATAATCATTATTTATTGAGAACTTCTATCGTCTATAAGTAGGTAAGGTTATCCCTTTCATAGGCTTCTATTAGGTACTTATTGCTTCTTACATACAAAATTCTATAACAATTCGACCCGATCTGGGTAATCGATTCAAGGGTTGTTATAGACGGGGTCATGCATTGGGGCTAGAATACAACATAGAAAGAAATATAAGTATTGAATAAACTATTAACTAAATCAACGTTAACTCTGATCGCCATAGCTTGTTCTCCAGCCTCTTGATCTTACGCGGATCGCCATAAGCCCTACAAAACACCGGAATCTTGAAGATCCCCTGCCGCATATATACTTCTCTATTACCCACAGTAACCCTTTTCAAGATGATTCCATGTATCCCGTAGATGAGGCCTTGCATCAGAATATTAGCAAGGAGAGCAGAGTCTGGGTCTAGTTTGGTCTGTGATTGATTGGTGATGAGCAACTCAACACGCCTGATATCACCTACATCCAACTCCTCCCAAATGCCGGCTGCTCCCAGAATTTCTATCTTGTTGAAATGCCGATACCAACCCTGAGATTGCCGGTGGCTATGAACCAGGAACAGCCTCACTAGAGGAGTCCTGATTTGAAGCTCTCGTGATGTCATCTCGATAAAATCTGGGCTTAGAGGATAGGGTGGGAAGCTTATCAGGTCAATAAAGCATGGACGGCGAGTGAAGCCACGAGGCGGCCATGGCCAAGACACTTCCCCGGATGCCGACGCCCATGACCAGGTGGGGAAGTCCTGGGACTCGTCGATAAATATCGACGGGTAGTCTTTCCTCTCCCCGCAATGCCACATAAGTCCCTCGGCGAGATTGGAACCAAAAATGCCGGCGCAATAGACGTCGTTGTGTTGTTTCGCGAGACGAGTAGCAGTGCCATGTATAGCAAATAGGCGATCGCTCTCCATTGTAAACTTCCTGCTAGAAGAGTCTTTGACAAGTACGGACCAGCCCATTTTCAAAGCGTTTTCCTTGTCCTCCCGAAGTATCGTATTTATCCTCGTTTGACCCATCGCTTTATCGCTGTCAGGTGGGAGTTTGCCAGTGAGGGCCTCTGTTTCAGATGCATGGACAGTATCGCATTCCCAAAACAGCCCATTCCTGGTCCAGTGTAGTCGTCTTGAGCTGAGAAGCCGCTCCTGTAGACACCAGCCCCGTTCTGTTAGTGGCTGCCAATGGAGAGTATCGTGGTCAAATCGCTGTTCAGGTGCCCAAGCAAAGAAGTAAATCCGCTCACTTTTGCAGAAGGTCATTCCATGAGTGATAAGGGAATGTCGCTGAGGGTAGCGCCAAGCTGACCTCTCCCCAAGAAACCCTTGTTCGCTGTCGGCGGCAGACAATACTGAGATGAGGCATCTCGCATTGGCAGAGTAGTCCCCAACCTTGGGGGCTTCGGCCGCCCAGTCTCCGGTATGACCCTTATCAGTTTGTTTGATGCACATGGCATCGATCCAAATATACTTTTCCCCCATAGCTCTGGTAAGTTGAATGGCATCCCGGATGGTCTTGGGTAATTTGGAAATTTGTATCGCCTGGGTACGCTCTGCATAGTTTGTCTCTGTCGTTTTTGCAGAGTCGTTGCTTTTCCTCCAGGAATAGCTCAGTATAAGATGCGGGGGCACTGCTCGCTTGTCTCGACCAATTTCACGTCATCATTTGTTGCATCTCCAACCCAGACTAATCGTGTAGGATAGTTGCGAAAGACGTGCTGTGGCGGGCTCTTGCACATGATATGGTGTTGCTGGCATATTCTCAGCCAAGGCTGAATGGCCTGTTTGTTGATTTTCTACAATTCAGATTCAATTGCTCCTAGAGATAATATTAGCTAATAGCTAAAAGTCTCACACCAGGGGGATACTCACCAGTCATGAAGTTTGAATAGCCCTCCGGTTCGCTTGGTAAGGTTTCATCCAGATTTACACTCTGACGCGTCACATATATCTCTGTATCAACATAAAACCTGTAGTCGTTTTCGTCAACCGGGAAGCTTAGGCTGATATTCGGCAACCTTTTGGGGGTATAATCTCCCACAGAATCAACGTCGTGATTCCCTTCTAGTGCAAGCACCTCGAGAGCTCCGGTTGTCCATGTCTTGATCTTTCGATGCTTGTAGATAAGTTCCATGAATAGAGCTCTGCAAAACTGGCAGCCACTTTCAGCTGATTGTTCAAGCTGCAGAAAGGAATCATAGTTGTCGAGGGGACAAAAGTCACGTTCTCTAAAGGGACCTCTTCCACCCTCAGGGTAGCATTCATTACATTCTTGCCTTGAGTACTGGAACCAGCCCATCTTCATGAATTCATCATGCCACGGTATTCCGGAGCATCTTTCGCACCTTGGTTCAACTTCCCTGAAAGAATCGGGCAATGTGGTAGCGGGCGTTCCAGGCGCCATCGGTTGGGTTGCCAAAGACATGCTTGCGGATGGATAGTAACGTCAATAAGTTGAGAAATTCAGCTGTCGGTAATCTCTTTCAATGAAAGGGAACAAACATGGTAGCTACTAAATGGAAACAGGGAACAGAAGTTCCGAATGTGGATTCTAACGATACATTAATGCCCAACGGAACCACCTTACTACATAGTAAACGGCAGACATTGAGATATAACATATCGCCCGACTCAGACAAATCGGATCAGTGGACCCATTTCGATTTTAAGTCATATTCTTTTGGTCAAGAATGATGCCAACAACTCCCACATCAATGAATCGCCATCTGATAGGTCACATCGCATGTTGTCCAAGCAATAGCTCATTCACATACCTTCAATCACGTTCCTGTCGCAAATCAATCGCTCTAAGCCAAGCGTGTCTTAGTATCTTGGACGCCACTGTCCGTTTTTGTAACTGTGTCTCTTTTGAATCAGTTAGCGCGAGATCGATCGTGGCCAGTTATCACAAGACAAAGCATTCTTTACGCCAAGAAAGCCCTCTTTGACGCGTCTAGGAATCTGAATCGGCGTTCTTATCAGCAGCCATGCCTAATTCTACTGAAACACTCCGCTTGTGGCTTCTCTTGTCCCGCATGCCAAGACAGGTACACATTACTTAAGGGATTCCATCCCTCTTCCATCAGTCACTTCCACTGGGTTCTTCAATGTCGTTCCAAAATTGCTAACATGGGCCAATACGGCTACTTGATACCGGACCACTATGTCCGCGAAGTCCCCAACGAAGCCGATATGAACACAGCGAGTATCTTCTGGGGGGTTTCTCTCTGCGCGGCAGTTTTTACGTTCACAAAAGGTACACAGCAAAGTTGGCGCGCTTGGAAAAGATGTCATCGTGTGACAGCGTATGTGGGTATGATTTGGGCTGTATGGCTAAGTAGTATGGTTCTTGGATGCTTAGCTTGGGGATTTCAGCGACAGTATATCACACCAAGGTATTTTACTCGTGCCATCTCAATTGTCTCCGTTGTGCTGACCTGATTAGCTTCGGCTTCTACTTTTCAGTTGGTTCGTTCTTTAATGCCTCTTTACGATGGAATCTAATCAAATAGCACTCTTTTGGGCTCTACAAGTCCAATTCCTCCTTCAGATCATCATCAATAGAATCGGCCTATTAATGGTGTCCAAGGCACGCGCCACCCGTCTCAAATGGCTCGTCTTCGCGATAATATTAGCCGTCAACATCAGCGTCTTTATCATTTGGCTACCAGCCCGTTTGCAGATCAACGATCGATGGATTTGGCTAAATAGTATCTGGGATCGGGTCGAGAAGGTTATTTTCGCTGTGGTAGATGGTGCCCTGAATGGGTATTTCATTTACCTTGTTCGGTCGAGGCTTATTGAGAATGGATTGACGAAATATGTGCCTTTATATCGGATGAACCTGGCGCTTATCTTCTTGTCTATCTCGTTAGATGTAAGAGTTTTGAGACTTGGGCGTTTCACGGCTGACAGTCATAGTTTACTTTGGTAGGACTAATGTCTTTACCTAGTAGCTTGGTGTAAGTGTCCATCTCCAGTATGATACTGGTTCGTATTGCTAACAGTCCAGCTACCTCTCCTTCCATCCAGTAGCCTACCTCCTCAAACTGCATATCGAGATGAAAATGGCCGAACTCATCACGAAAATCGTGCGATCCTCCGGTGCGCGGGGCGCAGACGACATGTACTATCACAGCTCCAACCTAACCAACGCGCGAGCTACAGCAGCAACTCCAAAGCCGAAAGAGAAGCCACTTGGGGGATTGCATGGGGTGATGAGAGGGAGGAACTCGACGCTCATACAAGGCGGGGACTTGGGCGAGCTTGAAAGTTCTTTGGAGTGTGGACGGAACGGGAGGGATAATTTGAGTGGGATTATTAGAACTATTGAGACTACCGTGGATAGTTCGCCCGCGCATGTTGAGCCAATTTCGCCAACTACGGTTAGGCATAGTGAGTATGCGCAGAGCACGGCGAGTTCGACGTTGTTATCCGCCAGATAATGGTTGCATATAGACGAAAACATGACTTAGGTATGCGCAAAGAGCGTTCTAAAGTAAATAAATGCCATGAGAAGACTCTGTATTAATGATTAAGCTATAATCAGGCTTCCATCAATCCATTATACCCTAGCACATAACCATAATCTTGTTCCATTAAATTCGTCCCATCAATGTCCAACTCTACAGAGCCATGACAACAGCACCGGCGACAGCAGCGAGAACACCAGCGGCCTTGACCATAACTCCAGCACCAGCATTGTCTACATCGACGGAAGAAGGCTTGGCAGATCCATCAGTAACATCCTCGGAGCCAGTTCCGGTGGTGGCAGTAGCGTTCTTATGACCAGTAGCCTTGGGGCTATCAGTAACGAAGGTGAGGCTCTCAGGATCGGTAGTTTCAGCAGCCTCGGTGGTAGCCGCAGAAACCTTGGTAATAGTCGAATCATCAGTGGTCATAGCAGAAGTAATGGCGATACCGGTGTAAGCAGCAGTATCGGTGATAGTCGAATCAGAGTCAGAGTACCACACTCCCGACACAAGGACCGAACCACTACGGCTCAAAGGTGCGGCAGCAGTCTCCACAGCTTCCATAGGATCGCTTTCGAGGAATCGGGGTGTAACGGTCTCGGTGCCCTTGTACAGAGGACATCCTGGGACGCTCCTGGGAGGAGCTCGGCCACCACCGCAGTCGACTCCTTCACAGATTTCGAGAGTGTCGGAGACGTACCACATAACCTTCTCATACGTGTTTCCGTAGCCAGGTTCGGGTCGGACGGTCACGGTGCTGGTGAAGGAGGTGCAGCCGTCATAGTTGGTTCTTGCCGCGATGGGCAGGGTGTAGAGAAGGGCAGCAAGGGCGATAGAGCGAGCCATTTTAAAATTTAACGAATGTCAAGTGTTAACGATAGTATGAACGAGAGTATAAGGTTGAAGAACCGTGAATGAATTTGCAGAAACTTGACGTTAATTTCGTTCGGGGACTTTAGATGTTCTTAAAGCCCCTGCCAAGAAGTAAGCACTAGCCAAAGAGTATCCGTGCCGCATAACGTCCAACGCCGGCCCAATTATCATGCCGATAGGCCGTCTGGTAATGGCGCTATTTCGATCCTTCTGGGTCAAGTTCAAACGTGAAATGTTAAGCGATATCCACAAATAGCTTTTGCCAAGAGGAATCAACACAGGGATTTTGCCCTACAAGGCCAATGAAGAGGTCGACGGAAACAAACAATCAGCCTTGGTACGTAATTTTCTACACTTATTGTTCGCATAATTCTGTCTACCCCAATCCAGAAGTCGCCGTAGTCACCGCGTCTTCCAATTGCAACGCGAGAACCTGACAACGGTGCGATGTCTAAGCCTCCAGCTCCTATCCTCCCTCCATGACGTTAGCGTTGTGCCTTCTGGATTAAGGCTAATGTTTGAAATTGAAGCAACACTCCATGATACTCATGCAATGTATCATGGCTTCGTTAATGACCTACAGAGCGGCCTCTTGTGTCCCACCTGGAATATCCAGCTTTGAGAGAGAAATAGACTCTCTAAGCGATAGACACCATGACACGAAGTTCAATTAGTCACATATATTATAACTTTGAAAGGAAACCGCTGTCATTCGGTGTTCCAGTGGGGAAGTTCTGTGGTGATGCTCTGATACTTACCCTTGAGCTTGATGGACTTTCAACATCGAAGCCGCGCTTGAACAGAAGAATCTACCGTAAATCTAATAGATCATAAAGAAGTGAAACAAAATTTACTAGAAATAGAGCTTTATCAACAAATCAAGCTTATCCCAATGAAAGTGCACATGATAAACGAAAAGGAACTTTTATGTTATTTACGCTGAGTCAGGAGTGGAAGATGTTCGCCTCTAATAAAATGCTTTTTCACGCCAGATTCTTGTATATATGTGAAGATAAAAGGATGGAAGCTAGACCCTCTTGATAAACTATTCCATTTAAGTTTTCGGGTTGAATTTAAAAGTGACCTTAGGCCATGCGCTTTTCCTCTGTCATGTCCAGGAAGGTGAGACATCGGTGAGGCCTCGGTGAGCTCACCTTGTTCGTGTGTTTAAGTGGAGCAATCGACAAACCCACCCTGTCAACATCACGATGGGTACATGGTTTCGTCATCATCTCAAGAGCACTTTGAGCGCTGGATATATCAATTCCCGGGACAATTGCCCAGCAGTGTATAAATTTATCGGACTTTGTCTGAGACTATCTTTACATGAACTTGAAGAGGCTGAGACTCTCCGGGAATGATGCGATCGTCAGAGAAGTTCCGGCATCGAATTCCTAATCCACAGTAGACCGCGAGTTCTACTTGTCGACCTTTGTGTTTTTTATAGTCCTACTGCCATCCTTTCGACCTCAGAACCCGAGCCCAAAGCCTGACTCGGATACCTACCATGGGATTTTCGTTTAAAAATCTCTTCACTCTATTCGTCTTCATTCCTGGCATTCGCCCAATTTGCGAAAATGTCCTCCAGTAAGTCAAACACCAGTCTCAACGTTCACGTTGACTGATATCATGTTGCTCAAGCTGGCGATGCTCTTCAGGCATGCTTCTTTGCAAAACAGACTTACTGGAAGGACACGTTGGCTTTGACGTGACAGCTCCGTACTTTTAGAGAGCATCTAAGTATTGTCAAGATCCTCATTGAGACCAAGGAGGCCAGGCGATATGATGACGAATGGAAGATAGAAGAAGCTGTCTTTGTCCCAGTGACACCTGTCCTTGAAGGTACCGTCTCCGATTGTATTATGGCTCCATAGGAACCGCCCGTTGACTTCCTTCGTTGTACTGCAATTCCTGGATCTCTCACTATTTTTCAGGGCGTCTTCCCCAGCGGTTACCTGCAACGCAATAGTTCTCCTCCTTCCTACCCCAAACATAATCAGTGGACTGGACTGGTAAATATGGATTCTGAGCACAGATTTAACGTACCTGGACATACATCCAGAGAACCAGTCCCTTCTCCGCTCTCCCGGCCGACACCTAGGTAGCACGGTAGATATCGAGACAGATGTCTTGATCATCGGTGCTGGAAATAGGTTAGTGGCCATCAAAGCGTCGATGTTTGCGTTTGACCGTGTTCCAGCGGTGCAGCCCTCGCAGCTCGCCTCAAGACCCTTTGCGTCGACAGTGTCATGGCTGAGCGAAATGCCAATGTCGTGTTAGAGATAACTGAGCTCTACGACATGATTGCATGAAGTTTCACATTCAAACGCCAGCTTGTGATATGCCGTACATGGGTAAGCATGATGCACATAAAAGGTTCGATGGCTAATCTTAACACTTGAAGGCTATCAGGACCAGTTACGCTGAGACAACCTTCTCAGCAAAGACGAACTAGCAGACCATTTGCGAAATTATGTTCACGCTTTCAACTTGAACATGACTACTTCTGTCAAGATCGTTTCGGCAGTTTATGATAAGTCGACCAAGAGATGGACTGTAAAGATGAGCACACTTGCTGCTGACTTTACAATGACCGCGAAGCATCTTGTTCAAGCAAATGATATCGTATCGCAAAAGCCTTATGTACCTGCTGTGCCCGACAAAAGTTTGTTCAGGGGCATTAGCATCCACTCCTCAGAGTACAAAAATGGCCAAACTTTGGTGGATCAAGGCGTTAAGGTTAGTCATAACTCATCGTCTCTATACGAGTTTCTAACACGTCTACGTCGATACTCATCATGGGTTCAGCAAACACAGCCTTCGACATTCTCGGAGATTGCCAAGCAGCCGACCTCCAAACTACCATGAACATCCGATCTCCAACCTACATCGTTCCTGTGGGATACATCCGAGATAAATGGAGCCTTGGGGTCTATGACCATGGTGTCGCGGTAGTAGATAGGATGTTCGTTACGCCGCCGGCCGTGGTAAGCGGAGAATTACTCCGTAACCTGTTCCGCGTGTTGGTCTCACAGGAACCAGACCGCTATGAGTGTCTTAGGAAAGCAGGGTTTCCAGTGCTTGATAGTACGGACCCGAGTCAAGCCCTTTGGTCGAACATAATTGAGAGAGCGGGTGGACGCTACATTGACACCGGCGGTACTGAGATCCTCGCGCAAGGCAAAGCTGGCGTTGAGCCTACTGCTTCTATAGAGACTAGTTTACTGTTCTCAGATGGGAGCAAAGCTGATGCCGACGCAGTAATTTGGTGTACTGGCTTCGCAGGTCGCGGCGTTCGCGACACAGCGATTAACATCCTGGGAGGAGACCAGGTTGTCGACAGGGAAACCTTCTCGGTCCTCGGGAGATTGCTGCTCGTCTGGACGCAACATGGGGCGTTGACTCGGAAGGCGAGATCCGAGGGATGTGGAAATGCCATTCACATCTTGAGAATTATCGGATCATGAGAGGCTTTATGATGCAGCACAGGTGATGCTCGCGGGTTTTGGCGCTGCAAATTAAGGCGGCGCTTGAAGACATATTACCTCCAGCTTACGGTACGTCGGAATAGCGGTGTTGTTGAGATTGACTTCACACGATCGTCGATTGAGTTTATTCGATAAAGATAACGACGGTCTAGCTCTTTAGGTTATAAGGAGATTGACATCTTTGTAGTTAGTTTTTCAGTGAAAACACACGATGGGGTTACATCGAATCTCGAGGGTGGACATGCTAATCTCAGCGCCACGCCGAGTGATACCTTGCGACATCCGATATCAGGGAAACAAAAACACAGACCACAATCGCCGATGATAGCCTTGAAAGCTAATGTCACTATCCGCGTATACGGAGTATCATGGCGTTGTAGTCTATCCAAGATGCGGGATATTCCGTGCTGAGTCAGGAAGCGAATGCGCCAAAGCTAAGCACGAGTCCGTGTTTCAAGGTGCTCGTGTTTTTAATGAGAGGAGGTGATTCGAGATCCACTCCCTGTCAATTGCCGGACCCAGATGGGAGATGGGAACACAATTAGTGGTTAGAGCAGGCCTCCAGGTGACAAGTCGCAAGGTGGTGCTCAACTCAGTAACGTTCGGAGCCTGGTAAGTCTGACGCCTGATCAGTGGCCCAAACTGGGCAAAATCTCACGATGGTTGCAAGGGCGAAACCCCCGACTCCGCGATCCCGGGAAACCTTCTTATAGTAAGGGTAGTAATTTGAGATGAGTCTACATTAATGTCTTGTTCCAAATGGTCAAGACTAATTCTGCAACAATAAAATCTACTGAAATCTGTGCTGTGAACAGCCAGTGACATACAGACAAACAAAAACACAAAGGATCAAAGCTGCAAGTAACCTGGAAGATTCCCACTTCGCGGGGCGCATTAAATCGAAAGATTGCAATGGGGCACAGGGAACAGTGGGAGTAGCCGCTGATTGATCGCTTTACGGTCTCCGATTTCCTGGTTATATGGCAGAACAAGACAAGGATGTCAAGACGGGATGAACCAAGACACCGAATAGTCGAATCTAGATGTTTCTTTTTCGAGAGAGCCCCTAATATTCACGCGACAGATTTGTGGTTAGTCCCTTATCAGATTGACATCTGTAGACTATACGAGTATACCTACGGTGAAGCGCTCAGTTAACTGCGCCTGCAACGTCTGTGTTTCAGTTGACATGGCCACCAGTCAGTGCATACGACACCTAAAACTCCACTGAACAGACCCACTGACAAAAGCCAAGTTTACCAAGCTTCGTAGAACCACAAAAGTCTGTCACTGCAATGAAGCTTCTTTTTAAGAAAATGCTTGACTTGGGTGACCCAGGAAATGGGTGAAGACAGCCATGTTTTTCGGAGGGGAGAATCCACCTCATTTCCGGAAGCGACTGGGGATAGGATTAGTGTCCTCAGCCCTGTCTTTTGGGGGGGTTTCGGGTGCTGAATGAAGGTTCAATGTATTACTGTGGCAAAGGTATTGAGTCAATTGCGCTCTGTACATCACTCTTGCGACTCGGGCAAAAAGACTACTATGGTCGTGGTCTGCGCGAATGTTTCGTTGATCATACAAAAGCATTGGCTGTGCGCAGTCTCATCGTATTAGCTCCGACACTGGCTGTCTAATGTTACAGCGTCCGTCCATCGTCCTAATGACCCATGCAAAGACTGGACAGGCCATGGCTTCTAGAATTGGCCAATTCAGAGTTCTTCCTCCAATCACAACTCCTCCCCCAAAGTGACATGCCTCAACTCGATCTGAAACACCAACCAACAGGGGACCACAATAGTCTGTCATCGTGAACGAGGAGACTCCATGCCCAAGTCTGTCCACTTTCAATCGTTCTATATAAGGTCAAGAAACATCTCTCATCTCAACCCTTTCCTTCCTCAGTCCAACTCTCTTTACTTTTCAACTAACTTCTTACACTCTTTAACCCTGGTGGTTTATACTCTCTTTTACACCCAAACACTCTTTCCAACCAAACAAACAACCTCAAAATGAAGTTCTCCATCGTCTTCGCCGGCCTTTTCGCCTCCACCGCCCTCGCCACTCCCCAGGGCAATGTCACCCCCAACACCATGGGCGCCCTCGAGAAGCGCGCTTCTTTCCCCATCCCCGCCTCCAAGGGCTCCGTCACCTACAAGAAGGTCCAGTACGTCTCCGGCACCTTCGACGGTGGCATGAAGACCTACGGCCGTGGCGTCAAGTGCACTGGCCAGGTCGAGGGCGGCGACAGCGACGCCGTCTTCATCCTCAAGAACGGCGCCACCCTTAAGAACGCCATCATCGGCGCCGACCAGATTGAGGGTGTCCACTGTGAGGGCTCTTGCACCATCGAGAACGTCTGGTGGAAGAAGGTCTGCGAGGATGCTCTCTCCCTCAAGGGTGACGGTAACGCTCTTATCAAGGGCGGTGGTGCCACCGGTGCTGCGGACAAGGTCATCCAGCACAACGGTCTCGGAACGGTCACCATTGATGGATTCACCGTCGTTGACTTCGGAAAACTTTACCGATCTTGCGGTAACTGCAAGAAGATGGGCACCCGCAACGTCGTCGTCAAGAACGTCAAGGCCTACAACGGAAAGGTCCTCACCGGAATCAACTCCAACAAGGGTGACGTTTCCAACATCTCTGGAACTTGCGCTTCCTCCGTCAAGGAGATCTGCGTTGAGTACCAGGGTACCACCCCCGGCAACGAGCCCAAGAAGATTGGCTCTGGTCCCAGCAACGCTTGCCGTTACTCTTCCGTCAAGTCTTGCTAAGCGCTTGATGCTAAGGGCCCGATAATTGTTAATGTCAGCTAGATGCTGCACACGTGGATGGATGGTTGTAAGAGTTGAGGTGCTTGAGGAATCTCTTGATCGAGATTGTAAAGTTACCACTTTATTTCGCATATATATCACATTTATTAAATACATACTTCAACAGCAAATAGACTCCCTCTCCAACGTGACGTTATTGATACTGCAACCGCATTACTAGATATAATTATTCATCTTACAATCAGTCAATCTTGGGCGCAGGCAACTTCTTGTATCCAAGCCCAGAAACAAAAGTCTGATACCACTCCCTCTGCTCCTCCGCCTCAGCCAAATCAACATAAAGATCAGCATGTGCCTCCGCGGTAACACCATTCCACATGGGCGCTCCATCCTCAAGCCTCTCATCTGTGTAATAGAATCTGTCATTCTCGTCAGCAACTACTCTCACTACATTCTACCTCAAGAACTGACCTGTAGCCTTTGTCCTTGTAGCATTTGGCAGCCATTTCAATAAGACTAGCTGAACCCGACTTGCCCACAGTCAAGGTCATGAGTACAGGAAGGGGAGTGACGTTCGCGCAGTTGCCTGTCAGAATGAAAGTATTCTTGCTTGGCTGAGGAAGTTCCGCCCAGCCTTTTACAGCTTCTTGGGCTGCTGCGTAGACGCTTGTGATGTTGACGGTTGTACTACTCTGAAAATGGTCGAGAGAAACTTCGAAAATATTGTCCGCGCTGTTCCACTGTCCAGCGAAGGCTATGCGAATCAGCAATCCATATTTGGTCGTCTGATCAGGTCACTTGCTGTTGTACACGACCACGTTAGGGATGCCAAATTCTTGTTTCGTTTTAGAAAAGGCTTCCAGTATTGAACCAGCGTCGCTACAGTCTGTGGGAACGTGAAGCTCAGTTTCTGTCGACGTCTCTGGGTTTTGAGATCGAGATGCTAGAGCGACTTTGTATCCCTTTGCGAGGAAACCTTTGGCTACGCTGCTTCCGACATTAGAGCCTGCGCCGAAGATGAGTGCGATAGAGGACATTTTGTTCTTCAGGTGGAAGTTATTGAGTTGCTGGAGTTAGTGGACCGGCTTGGTGGTTAGATTGATAACGATGGTTCAATGTCTGTGGCTTTCGGGGGCAGCTGTACTTATACTCAGCTGAAAATTGTCTTCATTCTTACGCCAAGACAACTTTGTCAAGCCTCATTGATAATCCAACGAATTATTGAACCCTTTACAACGCCTCCCGTCAAAAACCGGAGATCTAATCCTCCAGCTTCGCATTAGATTTCAGCTTTTTCTGCTTACTTCCCGTGGAGCCCGTGGACATGTATCACATTGGTCAGCGAGGATTACTAACCCCCAGATTGTTATCCAATATTGGTTAGTGCGGTATAAACCATCATGCATTTCACTAATTGCGGAGTTGGGGTAATCTTTCAACGTTAACCTCCACCTCTTGGCCTTATTTCTCCGACGCAAGTTGTATCTTATCGCCGATATACCCCCAGTCACCTGCCAATCCGATAGACCTGGCAGTGATGGCTTCCTCGTCGTTTCATGCGACCGCGTGTATCGGCTGTCGCAGGCGGGGCAGGAAATGCGATAGAACTCTCCCGGCGTGTCTTGCTTGCGAGAAACGAGGTGTATCCTGTGAAGGATATGTTACCAAATGGCCGGGTGTAGCGGCTCGTGGAAAGCTAGCTGGAAAATCTATACCAGTGGCGAATAGTTCGGCTAGTGTCACTGAATCTCAAACGCAAGTGACAAGAGCACGGCAGAGGAAAGCACAGCCAAATGCACCCAGCTTCACCGATGAAGAGATTGACAACTTCGTCCAGCATTGTAACTTCACCATCTCAACCCTACCATGCTCAGTATACTGACGGTGACTAGACATCGCAGACTTGAGCAGCATCTTCTATCTCGGCTCCGGCCCCAGCGAAAACCCAATGTTCCACTACGTCCTTCCTCTAATATCCACCATTGCCCCAATTCGCTTTACCCTCGCTGGCTCAGCATCATGTCACATCGCAGCTCGAACCTCAGATACAGCTCTCGAGCGAAAGAGTCTACGGTTGAGAGTTCATGCTACGTATCTGTTGCGAGAGATGCTGCAGGATCTCGACGGTGTAAGTGATCAGAGCGTTTTGGCTAGTATCCTTATGCTTGCGCAGCTTGATGTAAGTGACGACATCACGAGGCTCGGGAAGTGACTGATAAGCTGGGTTAGATGTGTTCCGGGGATTGCACCGAGTTTGAGACACATCTGAGAGCGGCAGTTGCTGTGATACGAGGCCCGAGGTATGATGGGGAGATAAATCGATACTATTTCGAACAGCGTCTGGCATGGTGAGTGGCACGTTGTAACGAAAGCTTCTTCTGTCTCACAATCGATTAGGCTTGATGTCATGGGATCTACGACTTCTCAGAGACCTCCGAACCTGACGATAGAGGAGGTTAAGACGATCATTGGCCGCTTCTCTAGTAACTGGCAGCGACAATGGAGTTATGATGTATTCCCCTGTCCAATTGATCTCTTCGAGATTATCACTGAAGTTACCGTTCTATTCAAAACCCAGCTTGAAGAGTCAAAGATGCAAATTCGAGACTTAGAAACACGACTGAACGAGTGGAAGCCTCCGCTCATGACCGGTGTACGAAAGCACATGGTAGAAGCCTGGAAACTAGGCATCAAAGCGTACCTCAATCATCTCTTCCCGGACACCCAAAACGAAGAAGCTTTATCCGGCCAGGTCTTGGCTCTTGCGGAACTCATACCACCTGCGTCATCATGGAGCTATGCGCTGCTATGGCCCATTTTCCAAGTTGCAGTATCATTGGGCGATGATAATATCAAGGAGAAGAATCTGATCAGACGACGGCTTAGAATTGCGCTTGAGACTATCGGGTGTCGACATCATAGTAATGCTCTTGAGGCGTTGGAACTTGTTTGGACAAAGGCGGAAGAGTTTGATCATTTCAGTATAAGTATGCCAGGTCGGACCATCATGTTGGTATGAACCATCGAACAGAACAGCATAAGATGTTCTGTTCATAACGCGAACTTGGGCCTTGTTGCCTATCTATGATTTCCCATACTTGACCGCCACCTCTTCAATCGCCTTTCGAATCTCCTCTTTCAAAACTTCATCAGCCCAACACATATCAACAGCATCCCTAGCTACCTTCACCATATCCCCATCATTAAACTCACACATCCGCTTAACAAGCAACCAGTCATGTAAAATCCAACAATCCTCCATATAAGCTGGATCATCACTCCCAATAGCAATCGGGATCCCCTCATCAAACAACTTCTTGATCCTAGGGAATATCTCTTCTACGGGCTCATGCCTCAAATATCCCCAAGGCGTAAGAGTCATACCAATTCCTCGTTCTTTAATTATGCGGATCAGGTCGGTGTCTGTGGCGGCGTTGAGCCCGTGGTCGATACGGTCCAGAGAGAGGTCGAGAGCTACTTGGCGGATGTTTTGGTAAGTGTCCTTTTGGCCGACGTCGCAGTGGGCTGTGATGCGGAAGCCATCTTCTCGAGCTTGTGAATATAGGTCTGCGAAGAGCGAGGGTGGGCGGTCGTTCTCGTCGGAGTCAAGGCCGATACCGACTACCATGTCTTTGTATGGTAGCACAGCTTGGTATGTCTCCCAGGCTGACTCGACGGACATATCACGAAGGAAGCACATGATCCACTTGGATTTTATCTGTTGCCGAGTCAGCACACATCATAAAAATAGGCGGACTATACTTACGTTCAATCGCTTCTCGGCCTCTTGTTGAGCCTTCTTGAACCCTGTCATCATGGTTCCAAACTCAACGCCCCTCCTCGTATGACCCTGTGGATCAAAGAATGGCTCACAATAGCGAACATTCATCTCAGCAGCCCTCTCAAAGTACCCCATCGCAAGATCATAAAAGTCTTGCTCCGTGATCAGGACTTCAAATCCGCCATAGTACGCCTCAAAGAACGTAAAGGTCTCCTCAGTGTTGTCAATACGGTGTCCAGGACGGGGTTGGATGATGTTGTATGACTCTTCGAGCTGCTCGAGAGTTTCGTAGACTGTTCCTGTGCGTTCTAGTTTGAGAGTCTGATTGTTGCGTTTGGCAAGTGCCCAACGGAGGGAGGGAGTAAGTGTGCCTTCTATGTGAACATGAAGTTCAACTTTGGGAAGGGAGTGGATGAATGTGTCATTTGTGGAGAGGAGGTCTTGACGGAGTGCGAGACGCTCCTTGAGGGTCATTGCGAACTCCATGGTGGTTGCTTGCAGGTGTAGAGAGAAGGAAGAAATATGCTGCTGTCTGGTCTCAATCGAAAAGACAGAGTGAGGAGATCTCAAGGGTTCTTATAGTTGTATTCTGATGTCTGTTGACCTGGAAGAAGTATTCTGACTGTATAAAACTATTGAGACTAGTCCCAAATAGGTTGCTATCTCAGTCGGAGACTGTCAAGATCTGATGCATACAAGGATCATGAAGCTAATCCGAAAATGGTTGCTATTTCAGTCAGACCAGTTGAGGACCACATCCACATGGCACGCGTTAAGCTCAGATTACGCTGATCATATTAATGTGCAAGGAAGTTTGACTCATTGGAGGCGGTCTCTACTCCCAGAGCTTCTAAAATATCCATAGCATGAGAATGAAGAGTGTCATCTTGGTAGAGTCATATGGATTGAAGAGCATACCCACATCCTTACTAGATTGCTATCCATGATGGAAAGAAAGAGAGGGAAATGTGCACCATGCTAATTATCTTTGCTAGTAAAGACTAAATCCAATGACACGTATTGTAGAGCAAGAACAGTATGATGCAGCGTCACGTTAATTGAACAGTGGCATGTGATTGAAAACATCATGTATTGCTAAAAGACAAAGTATTGACGTATCTACTGTCTAAAAGTCCAAATCTTTCCTCATTCTTCTCATCCAGGGATCTCCAACTATCATAAATCCAAGCTCCAAATAGTCCACTTAGTAGACGTAGTAGACCATGTTCTCGTTCTCCTGAGCGCGAAGCTTCTGGTTTCGCTTCTTAAGGATAATCTTGGCCAACCAGGCAAGAGCAGCAGTTCCGATACTGAAACCAGCACTGCTTCCCATAGCAATGCCATATCTGGGGGCATCGCTCTTGGGCCACAAGTAAGGAGTCCAGATGAAGCTGACGTTCATGATCATGGTGACCATGCTAATAGCAACAGCCTTCTTCTCCTTGGTCTGACCACAGACAGATCCACACCAGCCGAGGATAAGACTGTTGACGGCGTATGTACCGATGGTGAAGATGACCATGCAGACGTAGCGGCCGGCAGTGTTCATGGTAGCAGCTGCGGCGGCGAAACCAACGACTGCGACGGCCTTGGAGGCAGTGATGTGCCAGGTTCGCTCGTTGTATCGACCGGACATCCATGAGACGAGGATGGTGCTCGCGCCAGCAATAAGGTAGGGGGGGCAGGTAAGGACGAGGGTGATGGTGGTGTTGAAGCCAAGGGTTTGGACGACAGTGGGGAAGAAGTTCTTAAAGCCGTTGGCAGCCAGGTGAAGATGAGCCATGGCACAGAAGATCCAGACAAGAGGATCCTTGACAGCCTGCTTCAATCCCTCCATGGTGCTGGTCTCGCCCTTGTTGGCGACAGTGTCGAGTTCCATACGGTTGTAAGCCAACTGTCTCTCTTCCTCGGTCAACCATCGAGTGGTCAAGGGGAAATCGGGCAGAACAAAGTATCCGACGACAGCGATGACAAAGGTGACAGCACCCTGGAGGATGAAGAGCCACTTCCAGCCGGGGAGGCCAGCGACATCGTCAAGACCGTGGAAGATACCGGCAGCGATGAGACCGGCGAAAGCTGTAGCGAGGATGTTTCCGGTGTAGAGGATGGCAATTCGGGTTGCGACTTCCTTTCGGGTGTAGAAGATGGAGAGGAGGTAGACGGCGCCGGGGTAGTAGGGAGCTTCGGTGAGACCGAGGAAGAATCGTGTGAGGAGGAGACCCTTGAAGTCCTTTGCGACTGCTGTGAGAGCACTGACGACGGCCCACAACATCATCATGATACCCTGAAGATGTTAGTTGGGCGTTTTCAATAGGATACAAGTAGTACATACCATGTAGCGACTAGGGCGAGTTCTGGTAAGGAACATGTTGGAGGGGATTTGTCCCAGAATGTAACCAACAAAGAGAATAGAAACACAAGTCTGGTACTCTGCAACCTAGTTAGCAAACATTCCGATCCCAAGAGTCGCGTAACTTACCAGTTCCCTGGAGGTTAAGATCCTCCTCAAGATCGTTCAGTCGCGCAAGAGCAATAGCATTGCGATCAAGATAGTTGAGCCAGTACATGCTCCAAAGCATAGGCATCATCCATCGATCAAGCTTCTTGACAAGTGCGATTTCCTTGGGATCTGTCTTCTCGTGGGCACCAGAGTAATCCGTCTTCTCGTAGGTGGGGATAGGCTTCTCTGGGTGCTCATCTTGGAAGATGTGAGGCTCGGCATCTCTGCTGATGTCGGCCTTTTCGTCACGGTTGTTCTGAGCCATGATGATGATTGTCACTAGACTTCAACAAATTGGACAAGAGATGAGGAGATAGGAGGGTAGTCAGAGCGAGTGACTGCCTTGAGGAAAGAAGATTGGAATAGAGGGCATGGAGGAGTGTTATATAGATAGAAGGGATATGGGGTAAAACCTGGGGACCTGGGGATAAAGCGACGATCTCCTCATGGCTCCGTCTCTCCCCGCAATGCGGGGTGCAGAGTAGAGCGG
Organism: Fusarium camptoceras; assembly: GCA_004367475.1. Lineage (NCBI taxonomy): Eukaryota > Fungi > Ascomycota > Sordariomycetes > Hypocreales > Nectriaceae > Fusarium > Fusarium camptoceras. The sequence goes on along the minus strand of QGED01000169.1, from coordinate 77,294 downwards.
AGAGAGGAGCAGTTCTTGGTGCTGGCAGTCGGTAATGCCGTGGCAGGCTAGTTGGATCTAAGCTATGAGATTGAGTTGGTCTAGACCGTGCGTCTAATTAGATGGGTACCACAGTTCCAAGTTTTTACCTCTTGTAATACTCTGTGCTATGGATGGATGACTGGGGATGAAAGTGGATTGATCGTCTGTTGGTCTTTGCGTTACCGTTGCTACATCGCGTGAGGAAATGTGACGCTAGAAAATGCATCCAGCATCGTGCATGACTGACGGGCGTTGACAGGCCAAAACAAACACGGAAACAAAGCTTCTCTCCTTCTAGAAGGTTTATTTTCATCATCAGCGGCGTTTGCGTGAGCATTCCATTGGACCATCGTCCCGACGGCACAGGTAGAAAGAGGGTGTCGTATCATCTGCCGTAGGATCATAGCTGAACAATAACATTGAACTCTCCGCAGTTAACGCTCCTCCTAAAGCCAACGGCGATATTCCCCAAAACGATGCAACGCCCGCTGGGGTTCAGCAAGGTCTAGCCTGAATAGGGAAGGAGTTTAAGCTTAACGATTAAGGTTGTGGAGAAACAAGAAAACTGGCACCAGAATTGATCTCCGAGTGGCTGTCTTTTCCCCGCGTTTAGGGACTCTTTCTGGAGACCGGCCGTTTAAAACGTGAATCCTTTGGGAAGTTCATGATTCATTGGTTTGTTGTGCCAAGTGAAGAGTCTCCGCATGCTGAGCATTTCCTCTGTCTTGTCTCCGCAGACCAAGACTCTTGTCTTCTCCATCATTATCATCGCAGGGCTGTTAGGTACATATAGTGTGGAATAGGCGAATGCTTGTGGTCATTGCGCAGTGGAAAGGCTGGTGAGATCAGTAGGTTCAACGGCCCATCTCAATCTCAGCAAGGCAAGGATCATCCTGTCCTACGTAATTGGATCATGGATACGAATACAACCCCAGACTAAGTTACGGATACCTGAACGTCAAGTAAGACTGCACTGCACCACGCTAACAAGTTGGGGATATTGCATCACCCTGCAACAATTATTGTCTTGGCAAGTCCAGACCGTTCCGAACAATCCCGTCTGTTGCGCTTACAGCGTTGCATTTCTGACGCGGGGGATCTCGAGTCAGTAAGCGCTGGTGAGGAGTTACCACCAGCTTGGCATGGAGTCGTCTCCGACGCGGAGAGGTCTCCACTAGGAACGCTACGATGCTGTTCCAGTTACTGCAAGGTTGGAGCTAACATTCGTGTTGGCCTGCTCAGCCCCCACGAGATGATCAGTAACTTTACTGCAGGGAGGATGATTAGAGTTAGCGAAAGCTGGTCAGGTACTAACGAAGAACGAGGGATTTTCCAGAAGACCCATTACCTGTTGTTATTCGTTTCTTATTGGACTTTTGTTGGAAGGTTGCAACCATCATGCTGAGCGACAACATTCCAATACTTTAGCTCTACTGTAAGCGCTTAGATCGCCCGCACTAGTCAGACACAGTTTTGGAGTTTCTGAGGGGCAAATCATGGCTCCGTTTTCTCTCCCGACCTTTCTCTCCAGCCAGATTCTTTCTGTTCATTTAGGGCTAGCTCAGAATCACAACGCCGTCAAACTAATGTCTGGTTAGACCGCTCCAAACTCTACAGCAGTCTACTTCCAGATCTGCGACTAACCACGACAGTTTGCATTAGACCTCCCATCTTTACCCCAAATGCATTGTGACGCTGTCCCACAATATCCGTGTTCTTTCGGGTGGCGCTAGCACAAGGTGAATCAGTCACTTTCCCAACCTCTGTGTCGCTGTCTCACCTTGACGGGTTCCAGACTAGGCTTCCCCGCCCTTCCCCCACAAACTGACTAGGGATCTCACTGTGAGAATCCGAGGCTCCTGCCTGTTTCTGTAAACTAGGAGAAGCAAAGCACGGACTGTTGGTTAGTCCAACGGAAATGTTACATGATTGGATTTGAACTACCTTTTCTTATCTCGAATACTCGGGACCGTACGGGTACGCTTTGTCTTGGCGGCCTTACACTTTGTTTCCCCCATGGATTGGAGACGCGGTACAATCTCACCGGAAAATACGTTTCCGAAGCTGGATCTTTGGAATGTTCCCCTGCGGCTCTGTCTGTGATAGGTCTAAATGTAACTTCAGTATTGTATGAGCATGATGGTCATTGGTCATCGGGGGAGAGCTGATAAGAGGATCCTGAAAGGTTGTATCGGATTGATTCGGAACCGCGAGAGCCAGAAATGAGCCCAGAAGAGTTTGGGATACATCGTTGCTTGTCTGCTACGCTGTAATTACATGCTCACAGACGTATGAGCTAATGGAGCGAGATAAGCGGGATCTGGCCAAGCAGTCCATGATCCTGTTTTTCCCGGTGGTTTCTTGGAGTCAGTATGACCCGTTGCATTATGACATCTCCTATCATGTCAAGAGATGTTGGTCGGGAAGAGAATAATCCGGCCTGTACTTCCGAATCCCCAAGAGATGGAAACAAGGAGAGCTTTACGATGAAGTATCAGGAAAGAAATGGATGTCATAGAAAACGACGATCACCAGGAAATGGGTTTATAAACAATGTCCTACACCGAGTCTAACAGGTTTTGAGACCATCATTCACTGCATCTATCCTCATGACTTCACTGATCACTATATCCATCATCTTGAACCTCCCAGACCTTAACCCTAAGTCTTCATGGCTATCTCACAAGATGGGCATCATGATTGAGATATTTCTGCCTTGGATCCGCCCCTCAGAATGGCTTAGAGACCCCATCGACTACGAGCCCTCCAATTCTAAGCTTCAAGCCTTTTGTCTTCTCCGACTTCGTATTAGTGTTTCCCACACACACCAAACGCAAGTCTTGATGGTTGCCAGACCGACAACCATGCTACCTCAGTCAATGCTCGAACTATGGCACAGTGGCTTGGATGATGCCATGCAGATGATACCTTCAAGCGTAGGTATCCATATCGAGTAAGATGTACAAGGTTACAGAAGAGAATCTGGGCTAGCTCAACAGTGGACAGACTTCATCATGTCCAGAGTTCCTCGTCTGATAAAGTTATTGGAGGCGGAGGCTGTTTGAACTGAAATTAGTCCTTCCTGGAACAAAGTTCAAAGACCTTCCCATAGCATTGCATAGCTATTGTACTTTGGTCATCATGATAGTTATGGTTTTTATAGTCAAAGTTTCACATCTCAAGCACCATGACCCCAGCTTGGGCTTCTTGGCCCTGCCCTAATATGATCTCAGGGTGGGTGTACAGGAGAAGGGTCGCGACTGTAAAATGAGTATCAGACCAAGGAGCCTGGACCGTCGATCTAGGCATGGTCTTCACCTCTTAAGCCAATAGTACCCTTGGTGTGATCAGCCGTAGCGATTATGACGCGTGAACAAGGAGGTCTGGATTTCAGAGATGCGAACGCGTGTGCTGCTTTGAGGCAAGCCCTTGATGTAAGGCCCTCTAGCTATTGGTCTCTCTCGGTCCCGACATACCATTGTGCCATCACACACTGCACACTTCAAGGACTCTAGTCAGGGTAGTCTAACTTCAGCAGACCATCAGGACTTGAAGGGCTGTGTCCGTGTCTGTATCTGGCTTGCCGCGCCTACAACGCGCTGTTGAGTGGAGAGTAAGACCATTCATCCCTTGCTCGTGCACTACCTACCGTGCTAAGCCAGTCTAGAAAGACGGAGTTAGCCTCTTTCTTTTCGCCCCTTTCGAACTTAACAAGCTACTGTGTTTCTTGTGTCTGGCTTTATGTCACGCGCGAATGAATGCTTATTGGTATAGCCTTGGACGATCTCCAGTGACATTTCGATTTTAAGTTTTTCCACAAAGAAACAGACCTTTCTTCCAGCTACCTTAGTTACCCAATTCATAATCACTGACCGACTTCCGCTCTAGTGAGATCTCTCTATCTGAGAAGGGTAGTGCAAAGTATTGCGAGATATCCAGTAGCTAGCAGCCAAAGCTAAGGATATCTGTGTCGCGCTATGGCGACAAGTTCCGTCAAATGATTTCCCCCAACGAAGACTGTGCCCCTTTCGCTATGAATATGGCTCATAACAGCATACTGCCAACCCACACCGTTTTCCACCGTATACAAAGGCCCACCAGACTGGCCCCTGTCGGCATCCGCATCAGTGCCTATGAGAGTATCTTGGTGATCACAGTGATAACACCCCGTCACTGAGATACCAGTCTGATGAATACGCTGTATTCCGCCCTTCAAGAAAGGAAAACCGGCGTTTTCCTGTTTTGTTAGTATGGTAATTATGAGATGGGTCCTGGTAGACTTACAAATTTGGGCGAATGTAGTTGACTCTCGCAGTTCAACGACATAATTCCCAGATACCCTGCTTGCTCAAATGTAGGCCGATCGAGCACTATAACCGCAAAGTCGTCCTTCAGCTTATCACAAACCTGGGTCTCTTGAAGCATCAGGACATCAATGAGTTTTGCACTCCCACTCTGATAGGTATATCGCATACGCGTGTGCTTCTTGGGGATACAATGCCGCGCTGTCAAGAGATGTCGAGGACCAACAACAGAAACTGTGCAGCTGACTCCGTTGAAGTCTAGCTGCTGGATGGCGCTGAAGGGGTATTGTGTTGAGGGCCATGGATGTCTGCTCTCTTGTCCGTATATATTGCGCTTATGGAGAGGTGCAAGGGACGGGACGGTATGGTTTTCGTAGGGGGCTAGGTCTGAGACGGACAGGACGGTAATATTGGGGGCGTGGCCGAGGTCATCGATGGGGACTGCAGATACGGTGCTGACCAAAGCCAGGACGGCTAAGGTGGTGTAATTTTTGAAGTTCAAGAACATGGTCGTTAAATCCGAAGCAGTGTTGGATCTACGAAGGATTAATGAAGATGGAAGAGGATGGGAGAGCACTGAATTAATGGGAGTTGTTGTTTAAATCTTTTACTGGATTGATGCGCTTAGACTTTGTACTCTGCGATAGTTAATTAAGATTCCTTTTCCTCTTGCATCGGTTGGTCCTCTGGCAGGGTTTTAACTCCGCAAAAAGTTATGATATTTATCTTAAAGTTAGTCAATATGTTATTCCTTCTCCATCTACACTGGGACAGATTCCTTGTCTCCATTACGCTAACATATGGCAGCATTCTGGTCAGCTTGGTATGCTGGTTGTTATTCATGATTGTCGGCTTGCATTATATGAGTGCTACCTCTTGCCGGTTACGAGAATGTTCGAATTCCAGTAATAAGCTTCATAGAGAGTCTTGAACTGCAGCAAACCTTATTATACATTCGTGTGCTTCTTTCCATAACTCTGACAGGCTGTACAAAATTAAAGATCCATTTCCTTATCTGCAGGTTTGCCTCGAACTGAGCTTTCAAGGACTCACATGATAAGGGAAAAATTACAAATCTAACCTCATCACAATCTTTCAGGCAGCAGGATGGTTTACGCTTTACCAAGGTTTGTGCCCTCGATCACAGCAGGTTTATGTCTCTTGCACTTCAATTCTTCAAGTTCAAAGTATCCGATTTAGGTCTAAATGTTCCACAAGCCCCCTCTGTAGAATTAAGAAGCAGTCTTTCACTTCCTCTACAGTGTCCCATATCAGCCTATCTTTCTCGGGGCGAAACTATCAGAATTACACCCCGATCTTGTAGGTAAGTCTTCAAGTCAGCAGGCTCCTGTTTGGTGCATTGCACAAGTGCCGTCGTTCCAGGCTCTCCCATTTCGAGCCCATACCCCTCGGGGTAGAGTTCATTCAAGATTTGCCTGAAATAAGCCGCATCGTTGATGAGGTTCATGGGAACCCGGTGGATATATGACCCGTAGGTCTGTTGGGAAGCGGCGGAAGATGAACCGGCAGCCATTTTGGTTAGTTGTAGTTAACTTCGACTGGGTATAGATGTAGATGGTTGGTTGTATTGCTGAAGCTATGTTGCTTGTGTTGGATGATTCTCTTAGGCTAGGTAGGGTTGCTGGTCTGTACATATACTGCCATCTTGGTTGTCTGTGATTCTAATTGTGTGAATAGCCACGACGCAATCACTACCACTTGGAGTTCTTTACGGTGAGTCGCTGCTGTATGAGTGATGTACCTACACTGAGACGCCATGACAATTTGATATGTATTAACCGTGATGCTTGTCAAATCTTATGCTTGCTCTGATTCTCGTTCCTTGGTGATGTTGAAAGGAAAGGTTTATGGAAAATAACAAATGACACCCCATTCGCTGAGCTCGCCACTGATCTATGCATAACGTGAATTCACCTACCTCAGTCGCCGTTGCCCTTTGACAGCTATACTTGAGAGCTGCCACAGGTACAGCTGGGTTTTACAATACGACCGGGAGTAAAGGACAGGTCAGGTTGGTCAAATGAGTAGTTGAGACTATGCACATGAGAACTGTCAAAGATGGCCTAAAGAAGACGAATTGGCTCAGTTGAGTATCAGCATAGTATGTGCAAATGAGTATAGTGATATTCAATAAATGGCTACACCGTAGCGCGTGTCGTCAAAAAAATGTAGAAGAATTCTCAATGCTATTAACGTGTTCGTGGATCGTTGGAATTCTTCTTACCTAAGAGGACCGTTCGGTATCTGCAAATAGCCATCCTAGAACTCTGCCGTAGATATATACCGGTGCAACAATGGCTTGTTCCTGTAGCTAATCTGCGGTATCACTACCCAATCTGTTCCTCCAGCTGCGGAATGATATGATTGCCTCATCCAACCAACGTCAATGGTAGGTACCTGGTCAAGCCCTTAGGTTCCTTCTCAGTAGGAGCCTAGGACCAAGTCCGAGATGAATGAAAAAGATCGAAGTCATTGCTTTCAACAAAGGGTAGCCAACGATAAGGTTGAAGCAAAGCAATAGTGGTCGACATATACCAAAATATCCAACACCCTGTCAACAATAAAAAACGCCCTCAGCCCGGGTGACGCAATTGGTTAGCGTGTCAGACTTTTACGAACAAGTGAATCTGAAAGTTACGGGTTCGAGTCCCGTCTCGGGCGTTCTTTTTTTCACCTTTTTTTGACTTGTGAGATGATCCTGAGATCGAGCAGAATCGATTCCAACAGCTTTTGGCTTGATGCGACATCTGTAGCGTGAGCTACTGTCGATCGAAGCTGTGTGTTCTGAAGTGCGCCACGATGCAGCCACCTACGCCACATTGGTGTGATTAGTCATCAGTCGGAGCCCTCCCGCAAGTCATGATCATGGATGGGAAGAACAATTGATAGCATATTTGGAATTACTGTGATCGCGACAACTCTTTTCTTGTTGTAGATTGAGCTCAGTTGTGGTAGTGGAGTTGGAGTGTCTGTCACCCGCCGCGAAGTGCTGAGGCTCATGATCCTCATGCACAAACACCACAGCGAATTCCAACACGCCGCGCAGAATGATTGACCATTGCTACCAGTTGATTTAAGTGAGATAAAGACTCTCAAATGATCTTTTCCTATGCTTCACTCGTGCTAAGAGAACCGGGTCACGACTGAAGGGCTACTGCAGGTCCAGATTGTAGTGGGGAGTTTGAGGACTCAGCAAGACTGCGAACATCTTAGCGTTGCCTTCGCAACAACATAGACAGATACACGAGAGGAATTTCATCGGCATCCAGTACTCTTTTATACAGTTCTTGCATTCTACTAATCCTGCCCAGCGGTATCCTAGCTTCTTCACAAGGTTGTGATGGAGCTAAGAACAACTCTACTGCAAGAGTGAACCTGAATGTCTTTGAGGTTCAGGCAAGTCTCTAACCTTAGATCGTGTCTGACTCCAATACCCCCATTGTTAACACATGTCATCTCGACGTCTAAAATTCTACTTTCACCATTTGACCCATACGCGCCTGAGGCGTTGCTTATTCCACGCGTCCCCCTTCGTCTTCGCCACAGTCAAAAAGTCCGAACGCAGTCAGGTATACCTTGGCTCAGATCTAGACTTGACCGCAACTTGTTCCATGTCTAGGCTTCTTTGTGTGTCCTTGTGGATCAGTTATAGCCTCCCTTAGCTTGATGACTTGTTGTCTTCACCGCTGGTGTATCCTTGGAAACGTATTGTTGGCAGACGACTGAAGACTGTCATATGACTAGACTGGCTTACTGTTAAACTCTCTAAGCCTCATCGTATTCGGCGGGTCCATCATGATACCCATCCCGATGACTAGCAAAATCTCAGCTCAGCATGATGACAATACACTGCCTGGACACGTTACATACAAGCCCCGAACTATCTCATCATCACGACAAACCCTTCTAGCTTTTCTGGTTCTCATACGTGATGGAGGCAATAATTACGAAACATTTCCGTTAGGACAGCTGAGTCTGGAGCACAAGAGGCCTCTTTTGCTGCGCCACACCAAGCTAAAGTGTGGCGTATGTGCAGTGGCGCATTACCTTGAGGTTATCACGATTCATGAGTGAAACCGGAAACTTGGGTTACCCGATGGGTAGGCATGAAGGCAAAAGGCAAAGCTGTGCTGTGCTGTCGTAATTGAATGAACATGGGCACGTTCATGATTGTTGAGTCATTGGAAAGGGGCTCGAGTAGAATTGCCGTTGTGGTGCCTACAGGGTAGCTTTGACAGCAATTCTAGGTCAATCTTTCCCATCATTTCCGTCCTGGATTTACGGATTTACAAAGGAACAATAATATGTGATTCTCAAACGACGTTCACGTGCGAATGGATTATCTCACAGGACATTCTTGAGGGAAACCAGGTGAAAAGAAACAACAATACCGCGCTCGACGGCCAAGAAACGCGCAAGATTAACCCCGACACAGCTCACAATCACGCCCCAGCAAACGGGCTATGCGTACCTCATTCAATTTGCTATCCTGAACTTTATCCAATCGCCTTTGCTTTACTCCCGCCCATCCCGATGACAAAACAAAAGAGCGTCGCGTCGTCCGGCTGTACTGCGACGCGTCAAATGAGCCTCATCTATCACTAAGGAACCGTGACCTTCAAACGACAGGCTAATCTTTCTGGAGGCCCACAGACAGATTATCCTCCTAGGTCGTCAAAATAATGGATCCTGACCGCCACTCTAGGCTAGCCCAAGATGACCAAATTATTTCGTCTGTCTTGCTCTCGGCAGTCAATTGCTCCAACATCCGGACGAAGCCATGGACTTCCTCGGTTGAAGCCATCGCCACAAGTCAATACCGCATGAACCATCCAATCTTTTCCGCGCCCGTCTCAACAAACCACGCAACACTGCCTCAACACTGCCCCAAAGTATCCCCTATTCTCAAATTCCAATCTTTTCTCCTTCTCAATAGAGCAAAGTCATAATTTATGGCATCAAAATCTCCACGGTTTCGGACTCACTATACCGTACAGAGCACCGACGGATGTTCAAAAAGTTCTCATTGACGTCATGCATGCCAAGCAAGGAAAACAACACCGACCGACCGTCCTCAGGCAAATAACCGTACCACACCAGTTATGCAGCCAAAATTAAGCTTATCCGGGGCCGGCATTCAATTACGGTACAATACGGATAGACTGAAGGAGGTTGCTTGTTTATGGAATCTAATTAATTTGAGCTTTGACCATCAATGAATGTTATAGTCGGATTGTGATTTGTTATTTCACAGCACAGCCTGGATGGGATTAATGGATTCCGGGCCTTGGCATCGGGGAGGACTGAAATGAAGAGGTGCTGAGATGGCCAAGCTTTGAGCCGTAATGCCAAGATCTAACGGGAAGCCCCCGATGCAACAGTCTCTAGCCAGTTTCACGATCTGGATACTTTAAAGTCTCTGACGATGAATACTACTCAATGACTTGTTTTTCGCATCGTGACATTGATTGTACAGCACACCCTCACGCACAGATCTGGTGATGAGTTGGTAATGCCTTAACTCGGGTAGCGAACCAATCCTGTTTGCACACATCCATTCACGCTTCTACTGGTCCAAAAAGATATCGAGTGGGCCGATCGACAAAGGGGCTATGCTATGCGAGCGCAAAAAAACACGGCAGAGGGAATTGTCATGTCACAAGGAGTCTATCACAGGCTGGGAGTATTTCCCTCTATCAACTTTAAAATATGGTCCGCAGGATAATCGCCTCCATTGCGCCCCCTTTTTCGGGCCAACGTATTCACAGGGGGATTGTTGTGAAAAGGAAGATCTAGCGTGGATGAATAGCATTAAGCTTAAAAACGAGGCTTGGTGGATGACGGAATGGAGTCGTTTTAGTGTAGGTGCTGCTGTGGGGTTTCCATAGAGATGGAGATTAAGATTGGTTGGGTGTCTCTTGTTTTTGTGATTTGGGACATGGGCGGTTAGGGAAAGCTTGGCATAAAGCCTGGATAAAGAGCGAGCATCACACCTCCTCAGTCTCAGTACAGTACTTCAGTAGTCTCCTCGAGTCTTGTGTTACGTCAAGAGATGATTCCAGTCCCCAACTCAGGATACTGTACCCTGAGGTAAGCACTTACTACAGAGTACTTGGCCAGAGATTCAAGGACTCTGACAAGTCTGAGTCCCCTGTTCGTATACTAACCGCCAAGGTCTAGCTCGTTTTGCACCATTTCCCTCTGCCCATCTCCCACCCAATCACACCACCGCTAGGCGTCTTGGCGGACCTCGTGGCTGTGGCTGTGTAGACAAAGTGTATTTTCACCAAACCAGGGTAAATAATCTTGGCTTTTCTCCCCTTCTTTCTCTCTTCTCTCATCATCAATTCGATATTGGAAAAGTAATTTTCTGAAAGAGTTTCCAAGATGGACTCAGATCCTGCGGCAAGACGCCCAAGGGCTCCAACAATCACGGTTGACACTGCTGCCATTGACACAAACGAACCCGGTAAAGCTCCAGTGCGATCCGCCCCAATTTCCAGCACCTTACCGCCTAAAACATGATCGCTGGAACACCGTTACTAACAGCCATCAGTGACAACAGAATCCATCCACGCCTCTCCATCGCCGTTAGACGACACAAACACACTCGCAGTCCCAACGAATAAATCACGCGCTGGATCATGGGCTTCATCAGCACAATCTACCAAAGTCGGCACCGACCACGAACAGATGCATCGCGAAGTCGAAGCCCTTCGAAAGGGCGACCAGCAGGAGATCCTCAAGGCGGACCCCGGCGAGGAAGCGCAGTTCAACGTTGAGAACAACCCTTTCGCTTTTTCGCCTGGGCAACTTTCGAAACTCATCAATCCTAAGAACTTGGCCGCGTTTGTCGCGCTTGGAGGATTGCCCGGCCTTGAGAAGGGTTTGAGGACGGATGCAAAGGCCGGATTGAGCCCCGACGAAGGACAGTTGAGAGACCATGTTTCTTTTGAGGAGGCTACTGCTACGAAAGAGGGCTTCAAGGCTTCACCGACAGATGATGTGCTGCCAACGACCGAGGTTAACGACGATGGCCATGTTGCCAAAGACGCCTTTCCCGATCGCAAACGAGTCTACGGCTCTAACCGTCTCCCCGAACCGAAAGCCAAGTCCTTCTTCCAACTCGCCTGGATCGCCCTTCAAGATCACGTCCTCATCCTCCTCTGCATCGCAGCAGTCGTATCTCTCGCGCTAGGCCTTTACCAAACATTCGGCGCGACACATCACGAAGGTGCCAAGGTTGAGTGGGTTGAAGGTGTAGCTATCATCGTTGCCATCACCATCGTCGTCGTCGTCGGCGCAGCGAATGATTGGCAGAAGGAGCGACAGTTCCAGAAGCTGAATCAGAAGAAGGAGGACCGTATTGTCAAGATTACACGCGCTGGAAAGCCCCAGAATATCTCCATCCATGATGTTCTTGTGGGTGATGTTATGCTTCTTGAGCCTGGTGATGTTATTCCTGTTGATGGCGTGTTCATCTCAGGCCACAATCTCAGCTGTGATGAGAGTTCTGCTACTGGAGAGTCTGACCTCATCAAGAAGGTTCCTGCTGATCAGGTTCTTCACGCTTTGTTGCATGAGCCTACGCCGCAGCTCAAGAAGCTTGATCCTTTCATCGTCTCTGGAGCAAAGGTTCTTGATGGTGTCGGAACATTCCTCGTCACAGCTGTTGGAGAGCAATCTAGTTACGGAAAGACAATGATGTCTCTTCGTGATGATCCCGGCCTGACACCTCTTCAAGCAAAGCTCAACCTCCTCGCCGGTAAGTACCATCACCACCTCTCCAAGTACTATGCTAACAACCACAGGTTACATCGCGAAGCTCGGTTCTTTGGCTGGTGGTCTCCTCTTCCTCGTCCTGTTCATCATGTTCCTCGTTGGCCTACGCAACAGCACCGACACAGGTGAACAGAAGGGCCAAGCCTTTCTCCAAATTCTGATCACAGCCATCACCGTCATCGTCGTCGCCGTTCCAGAAGGTCTTCCTCTCGCCGTTACCCTGTCTCTCGCCTTCGCGACGAAGAAGATGACACGGGAGAATAACTTGGTCCGACATCTCCAGTCTTGTGAGGTGATGGGTAATGCTACGGTTATTTGTTCCGACAAGACCGGTACTCTTACGGAGAACGTCATGACCGTCGTCGCTGGCTCTTTGGGTCTTCGAGGACGCTTCTCTTTTGGCGATTCATCTCTTGACCAGTCTGAGTCAACACCCTCAACACCTACCGAGAAGAACGATACGCTCCCCCTCAACGCTTTCTCAGAGAAACTCGACCCCGAGTACAAGGAACTTCTCAAGACTGCCGTCACCGTAAACACAACCGCCTTCGAGGACGATCAATCCTTTGTCGGCACCAAGACCGAAACCGCTCTTCTTGACTGGGCTCGTCGCTACCTCGGTCTTGGCCCTCTGGCAATTGAACGCTCCAACCATCCCATCTCGCAGATGTTCCCCTTCAACTCCCAGCGCAAGTGCATGGGTGCTGTTGTCCAAATTCCCGGCCCAACAAAGGATAAGCCTAAGCATCGTCTGTTCATCAAGGGTGCTTCCGAAATTGTTCTTAGCGAATGTACTACCATTCTCGGCGATCCTACACAAGGTACTTCCACCGAGTCGCTGTCGGACAACCACAAGGAAGGCCTTCGATCTGTCATCACCGGCTACGCCACCAACTCCCTGCGAACCATCGGTCTTGCATACCGCGACTTTGAGTCTTGGCCTCCTGTCCTTACCCTCCGTCCCGAGGATGAAGCCAATACCGAAATCGACCTGACCGACCTCGTGCACAACCTCACCTGGATGGGTGTCGTGGGTATCCAAGACCCTGTCCGCAAGGGTGTCCCCGAAGCCGTCTCCGACTGTGGTATCGCTTCCGTCAACGTCAAGATGGTTACAGGTGACAACGTCGAAACTGCCCGCGCAATTGCTCTCAACTGTGGTATCCTTACCGAAGCCAACATGGTCGAACCCAACGCCGTCATGCAAGGTTCCGATTTCCGCAAGCTTACTGAATCTGAACGCTCAAACGTCGTAAGGAAGCTTCGTGTCCTTGCTCGTTCCAGCCCTGAAGATAAACGTATCCTGGTCAAGGCCTTGCGCGCACTAGGCGAGATTGTCGCTGTCACAGGTGACGGTACCAACGACGCTCCCGCTCTCAAGGCTGCTGACGTTGGTTTCTCCATGGGTATCACTGGAACCGAAGTCGCCAAGGAAGCTTCCGACATTATCCTCATGGACGACAACTTCTCTTCCATCGTCGTCGCACTTGGCTGGGGTCGCGCAATTAACGACTCTGTCAAGAAGTTCCTCCAGTTCCAACTTACTGTCAACATCACTGCTGTGGGTGTCACCTTTGTGTCCGCCGTATCAGACGATGAGCAAAAGTCAATTCTCAACGCCGTTCAACTTCTCTGGGTCAACCTCATCATGGATACCTTTGCCGCTCTTGCTCTCGCCACTGACCCTCCCACCGGAAGTCTTTTGCATCGTGAGCCTGAATCGCGTACTGCGCCATTGATCACTATCACTATGTGGAAGATGATTATCGGACAATCCATCTACCAGCTCATTGTCTGTTTCGTCCTTTGGTTCGGTCGCGATCCTATTCTTGGATACAATGAGACTGAAGTCCGATCTCTGATCTTCAACATCTTCGTCTTTATGCAGATCTTCAAGCTTGTTAACTCTCGACGTATCGACAACAAGCTCAACATCTTCGAGGGTCTCCACCGTAACACTCTCTTCATGCTGATGATGACAATCATGGCAGCCGGTCAAGTCATCATTATCTTCTTTGGTGGCGCCGCCTTCGTTGTGACCCGTCTCAACGGTGTTCAATGGGGAATTTCTCTCGCCCTTGGATTCCTGTCTATTCCCGTTGGTGTTCTCATCCGTCTTTTCCCTGACGCTTGGTTCGCCTCAATTGTCGCAGTCTTCGCTAAGCTCTGGCCAAGCTGGATCCTGTCCCGCAAGAAGAACGACGACGACGAAGAATCTTCCGACAAGCAACTTGAGGGTTACGACATGGACACCGCGCTGCTTGGCATCCGCGACGATCTTGAGTTCCTGAAGCGTGTTCGTGGTGGACGCATGACTGCTCTCAGCGACAGAATGGAACATTCCCGCGAGAAGATGCGCGAGAAGCTCCGCCGCAAGCGCTCTGACTCTCGACCCCGAAGCAAGATGCGCAGCCGTGGATCATCTAGGTCATCTAACAGACCACCTATCTCACCCATGATGTCAGTTGTTGGTATGCCTGGTATTGTAGCTGCTAGTATAGCAGGACTCCAACCTGGACAGAACGGCGAGAACCTCGAGACGCGACAGGCGTGAGGGTGCGATTGACATTATTTTATCTTGTTTCATAGTTCATTTTAGAGATTGGACGAGTGTGCTGCATTTGAGATTTGTAACAGTCCGACCGATCAGAGCAATCCTTCGTTTATAATTGTGCGAAACATAGAGTTTGGAGTTGGTGGTACGGAACGTCAACCTGAGTAAAAAATTCTACATATTAATAAGTTCGAACAATGTCTTCAAATCATCGCGTATCGTCTCTCACTTGTGACTTATCAAAGCAAATGTCGGGGCTCAGACACCAAAAACTTATGATGATAGTTCACAAAAGCATACACGTTCGCACCCCATAGAGAAGTAAAAGTAAAATCGTGGGATTCTTGGTGCTGACCGCTGCTGACTGCTTGTTGAATTGTTGTAATAATGCTTTTTTTTCATATATCGCTACTCTTACTACCCTTGTTTCTAAAGCCTTTAAGTAGACTAGATATGAGATTGATACTCGTGTTTCGTTAAGCTCTTTTAAGGTGATGGATGACCTTTATAATCAACACGGTTACACGCAACACCACGAGGTGTACATAGCTACCCATAATCGATAAGAAAAGGAATTTATTTACCCAAGTCACAATTTTGCTTAGTACTAATAGCACTGAAAACAAGTGTATGCCAAGACTATCCACCGCGCCAGCTTCCTATCATCCCGTCTTAACTATCATCCAAATCCGGGTATCCATACCGTATGCAAAGGTCTTATATGGAATTTGTGTCGTTTTCTGCCCCTTCCGCTCAGATGCACTCTTTTTCAAGTCCATCTCGCAGGACACCATTGAAAGAACGTATCAGTTCCTTCTATTCCACATCTTTCTCAAGGCCTTTTGGCCCTCGGTTAGCGCTATCTTACGCTTTTTTTCGATACGGCTGGAAGGGTTGTGAAGTCCGTGAGAACCACTCTGTCCCCTGCGACCCTGACTCTGGACCTCGAGGTCTTTTTGGGGAGTGAACCCTGTGAGTGGCGGTTTCTTTATAACTGGAGTGAAGAATTCAGGAGTTGGTCTTCTCTCCAGCTTTGGTCGCGCGATGTTTGGCGATGGAGATGAAGAAACCTTCATATCAGCAGGAATATTGGAGTCCTGTTGTCCAAAACTGGCCGGAGTATCAACAGACATATGGTCAGTTTTCGTCTGTCTCGATCCCCCTGGACCTTGCTTCATCTTGGTAATCTCTGCCTCGAGATCGCCCATTATCTCTTCAAACTTTGGCTTCAGCTTATGGTGCTGTGGGAGGTTTCTTGCACTCTGTGCAAGAAGTTGACAAGATACAGAAAGTTGGATGAGTGACCCGTCTTTCTCAGAGTAGCTACTAGACTCCACCATTGTGAAGAGATACTGTTGCAAATCTCCGTATGGGTAAATAGATAGAGTTGAGTCTCAAATGCTGGATCGTAGGTAGGGGTTAGTTTACTAGGAAGGTGATGATGGTAAAGATGGGAATGATCCAAAAGTTGGAGCGAAGAGAAACTCATGGTGGAAGTATGAATAAACTGATGAATGAGTGGTTCATAGGTTAATGACCAAAAGATGGATAGATTAATTACGACAGGAGCAATAAGTTAGTGATACGAGTTGGAACAGGTTGAAGCAAAGAGTATGAACAAGTTACTCTCATAGAAAACAAGAGGATGAAGGCCTTTATTCACTTTTTTATCGTAGCCATCCGTGGGAGAGTCATATGGAAGGCTCCAAACAGGGGTCAAGTCAAGGGACTAGAGCCACGGCAACTGTGGCGTCAAAGGCGTCGACGTAGGACTCAAAGAAGATTGCAGCCTTCTCTGACAGGTCATACTCACAGAGAAGTTCATTCTAGAAGATATTCAATACTCCTGTCTTTGTTCATAGGTATCCTTTTCTTCACGGTAATTCATGTAAAAGTCTTAATCCTGCGATACGGCAGTGTTATCCCTTTGTTCATGGACATAGTCCAATGAATATGCTATACAAGAACAGGCAGGCGGAATTACGGTGAGGTTCAAAAAAGAGGCATGCATTCACTTGATCAAAATGCAAGAATTGAAGAGACTAGCCTTTAATTTATTCTTTGTAGTTTAAAGTTGCTGCGGAGAGAAGGCGTCCCTTCACGTTGTCCTATTGCTAGCCATTACCTCTACCCCTGTCCAACAATGACATCCCCCTTACGAGACCTAGGTAGAACCACAAGCTCCTCCACCTTACCCTCCCTTACGGTTCCCTCAACAGTAGTATTCTTTGGCGCCCACACTTTGAACCTAACATCCCAGCTTTCTGGCCAAGCAGCAAGCAACCTAATGTCATCCTCAACAAAAGTCTGCACAAGCTGCTCCTGCAAGCCAATAGCCGCAGCACCATAATGGTTCAAATCAGGCGTCCAGTCAAAGTTGGGACCCTTGAAGATTGGGAACTTGCACACCTTGCTTGGCGCGTACCGTTCTTCGGTCATGGCTGTTGCGTTGGCTGCGAAACCCATGCGCGCGAGCCAGATGACATCCTGCTTCCACCCGTTGTTGCCGTGGTAAATTACCGTTTCTGTATCGTATAGATATGTGTTTTTGGCGATGGTAAGATTGGGTAGACCAAGACCGTATTCGGGCCACGGGAAGACGAGGTAGAGTTGTGGGACCTCGCTGTTTTGGACACGGGTGTATGCTTCTGCCGGGGCGATGCAGGTGTGGCCGTTTTGTTCACGAAATGTGTTGGCGGGGATCTTGTCCAGGTATTTCTTGTAGTAAGTCTTGTTCTGGAGGGCGAATTCATCCACAATGAGTAAATCCTGGATAACTTGGCGAAGACCAGCGAGAGTAGAGACAGGGTTGTACGCCTCTTTGTAAGTTTCCGCTGCTGAGCCAGGGTAGATGACTAGTGATTCATTGCCAGCCATACCAGTTAAGGGCCAAGGGTTGCGCTTCAGCATTTCTCTGGTGTAGTACTTGTCAAACCAGGCAAGTTGGTATTCGATGAATTCAAGGTATGGCTTGACGTCGTAGCCTGAATAGATGTTTGCCTGGAGGATCATGTCGGCAAATTCACTAGACTAATTAGTCACGTTCCACAAACAAGAAAACAGCACTTACTTGGCAGTATCCTGCATATGATTCAACCAAACGTTCCACAATTCTCCATCAGGAAAGAAGTCCGGTCGTGGCGTATTCGCATCATCATCATACCATTGCGCATCATACTCAAACACATTCGACAAACCAGTGTTATCGATCTGCTCCAAGAAGAATGCAGCATCAAGTTCTTGATAGACCTGTCCTCTCAAAACAGCGTTCGGAGTGATGCGCTTATAAAAGTCAAATTGCTGTGTCATGACATCAAAATCTCCCGACCTAAGCAGCGGCCAGTACAACAGACGCTGGTTTTGAGCGGTGAATGTGCCACCACCCCAACGTCGGTGGTCTGGTGTATACGGTCGGTATGGGTTAACAAAGACAGGGTCAAAAGTCCAGAGACCGCCGTTGAATTTTGTTGGCCAGGAGGATTTGGCGTTGCAGCCCATGAGGAAGCGCCACAATTGGTAATTTTTGCCCACTTGGAAACCTGCGTCCTTTTCGCCCTTGTCTTCGTTTATGATGATGTATGAGCGGGCCCAATATTCGTGCCACCAGGTGAGAGTAGCTTCCTGGGTGTTTTTGACGGCTGATTTGATGACGTTCTTGAGACCTTTGTACCACTCATCGTGATTCTTGGTCTGAGCTTGGTACATAGACAGTGTGATCTTGAAAGACTTTCTCGGTGTCTTAGTTTCAAGGTTCCAAGCTTTGTAAGTCGTGTTGATATAATGTCCATTTGTGATGTCTCCAGGCTTGAGCTGCTCAGAGTGAACAAAGATACCGAATTCGTTCCCGCGCATGGGATTGTACATCTCGTCAGCATACTTTTCCAACTTCTGCTGCTTAATCTGAAAGTCCCACAGATCAAGCTTCTCATTGCGATGGCTCATAAGCACGCCATTCTCATGGAAATCGATCTTATCGGCATGAGTGGTGCCATTAGCGACCTTTGAGGTATAGATACCCCAGGAGCCCTGGTTACGCTCTTCGCCGACCATAGATAGGTCCTTAAACCGCCAATTCTCATAAGCGACACCAACAGAAATCTTCTCAGGGCTATCAACTTCGATATGTACGACAGGATTGAAGACATCTACCCAGATCTTTGCGGTTGCATTATCTCTGCCTGTGTATTTGACATAGCCATCGTTAAGGATAAGTCTCTGTTCGAAAGAATCCTCGAAAGGGTTAGGGTCAAAGGACAGTCTGACACGGCCAAGCTTGAGAAGAGCGTTGTTCTCATCGAAAGTACCGCTCTTGGCGATGTACATGAGAATAGTGCCTATGGTCGAAGTGTTAGTAATGCGATATGAATTGGACTGTCTGAGGCAAGCTTACTATTCTCATACCATGTGTTCAGACCAATATCGCCACCACCAAGAGGCATGGAATCCGCCGAGCCGTTAACTCCAGGCTTGTTCCAAACGACATCGTATGATGATGGCAGTGTAGCTAACACGGATGTGCAGCAAATAGCAAGGGCAGGTAAAGCCCCGCCGAAGAACCTCATGATGGCCACTTTTAGACTTGAGATCGCGAGTGAGCTACCTGCACCAACTCGCCCTCACGAGACGTCGATGGCTGGGTATTATATAGCTCCCTACGGCTGTAACGTCACGAACCTGAACTTCAATCACCCCACTGAAAGGTATCCATTGTTACCCCGCGAGGCTATCACAAGGTAGGTACTGAGGTGGATTCAACCCCAGCATAGTAAAGATTGAGCTAACAAGCAACAAAGACATAATTATTCAATCAGTCTAGAACTGCATATACTCCCTTTTCGCAGTTCCAAGCTAATCGTTGAAGCTTTATTTCTGTACCAATAGCAGCGGTTCCCCGGATATGCTACGGCGAATGTCGGCGAAGTTAGCGAATGCGGGGTGAGGATAATTCCTTGTAAAACCCGCTGTTATCGACGTCTCTGTAGTGGCAGCTTCCAACTTGGGCAAGGATGACCTTGTTCTTGAGAAAGTAGCGCCGGTGAACTTCGGAAATATCTCCGGATACTAGGATATGGGATTCAGATAAAAGCAAGTCCAAATGAGAATGGTTGGTCCAGAAATGTAAAGAGAGCTGGTGAGGATGAAATGAGAATCTTTGGGGGTTATTGTTATTCCCGATCTTGTACAGTGGTTTCCTTTCAGCAGGGTTGGGGGATTTCAATCGGTGACACCAGAGCCACTTTAGCGCAAAGACCACCACCATTACTGTTGAGAGCACCCAGCTACCAATTATTTTAGAGACATTTTTGGCAATAGCAATATGATCTGGGCGGAAATAGTTCAAGTGGTGGTCACTAAGTCCGTGGCCATCCAACCAGAGACTGAAGCCAAGAAACAAAAAAGCTTCGGCCTTACAAACTATTGATTCAGAGTCTCCACAAGTAAAATTGCTTTGTTTCCTCATGGATACAACAACTATCTTACACCAATGTTGCAGGACTAAGCGGGATTCTCTTCGTTCTTTTCTAGTCACTCGTTATGCGTTACTTTCTTCTCTTCGAGACTACGGCCTTGTTGGCATCACTTGGTCTTAGCCATGCCGGTCCTTGTCGCCCTGCCTCCAGTGCTACAATCTCCGTGAACGTAGAAAGCACTTCAACTTTCTCCAGTTTCTCCGAGACTCTGTCTACCGAGATCTCTACAATTTCTTTCAACACCCTGACGGATACCATCGAGGCTACACACGAGCTCTCCACTACAACAGCCGAGTCCACGACGATAGAGGCTACATCCGAAGCCTCATCTGTCACTGTTGGACTCACAACAGTGGCTACAATCGAAACTTCATCTGTCACTGTCGAGTTTACTACAGAGGTTTCAACCACCGATGCACTCCCTACTACAATCGCTGTCTCTACCGAAACAGTTTCATCGATTGAATCCACTGACATGGCGTCAACTACCACAACATCGCCCGCCGAAGCACCAACATTTACCAACTTGGTCAAGAACGGTGACTTTAGACTAGCAGCCCAACAAAACCCATATATCCACAGCTTCGAGAGCAATACAGGCCGCCTCAAACCATTTGGTTACACAGAAAGTGGAAGCGACGAAGGACAGGCTGCCATACTCATGACGGCCGTCACCTCAGTGACCACCAATGGATTTCTGAAACAGAAGATCAACATCCCAAAAGGAGGACGTGTCGCTGCCAGGCTAATGTACTACCTCTTTTCAGAGGGAAAGAGCCAAGTCGAGTGTAATATGGTTATGAATATTCGAGAAACCCTGATTGCCTTTGCGCCTACGGATGGTTTAGACAGTTGGATGACTCTTGACGGAGAGGTTGACATGGATGCGGGTGAGGGAGACTTAATCGTGACCTTCGAGTGTGCGACGCGTGGCAGTTTCTTTGTGATTGTGGACCAGATTGTTGTGAGCGACGAGGCATCACTAGAGGATCTGGATCGTGTAAAGTTTGTTTACTAAGTTAGGAGGGGGTGGAAAGCGATATCGGAATGTCGGAAGGGATTCCGAGAGTGAAGAGGCTCAATTGGGTCACGGCGCATAATGATAGAGGTCAATGGTCTGGACCGGAAACTTCCTCAGGCGTATCCGCGTAGATAGAAGACATTGCATAATTCAACATTTGATTGAGTAAAATGTGTCATTCTGTTCAATCTTATCAGATATTACTCAACAAGATACTGTACCAATTGCTTGCTATCTTATCATGACCAGGTTAAAATTACCCTTTTCGTCCAAAATTCAGTCGCCTACTCAAGATCAATCACGAGACCCATCTCTCAAAAGCGGGGAAATCCGCCACTCTATCTTATCAATTATCACTATTCCTATTCCGGTTTATCTTTCCGTTGAGGCTCGCGATGGCAGACAGGTAGACAGGTATCTCCCCGCAAACACTAGAGATTCAAACCCGATGGGGAAAAAAGAGTCGGAATTGATAATGTTTATTTCCAAGATGAGGCATGTTGTCCTACCCTCCAAAGACTATATATAAATCATGCCCTTCCTCCTTCTCTCCCTTCTTCTATAGTCAAGTCTTCTCACAATAACAGCAACCATGGGCATCTCACAACACCACCCGTTTGATCCTCTCACTGGCGATGAGATCGCCGTGGCGGTAGATGTCATTCGCAAGTACCAGTCTGGCCAACTCCTCTTCAATGCAGTCACTCTCCATGAACCGCGCAAGGCGGACATGCTCAAGTGGTTTGAGCACCCATCTGATGGCAACAAGCCTGCCAGAATCGCCGACGTCACCGTGATTCTTCCCGATGGCGCTGTCTATGATGGTCTTGTCGACTTGAGGACGAGAAAGGTGCAGAAGTGGGAGAAGCTGGATGGCCTTCAACCAATTGTGAGTTATAATTTTGATATACTTGATACTATTCACTAATATGTGAGTAGATCACACCCGAGGAACTTATCCTCGTCGAGGCTATCATGCGCAAGGATCCCAAAGTTATCGAACAGTGTGAACTTTCCGGCATTCCTAAGGAGGATATGCACAAAGTCTACTGCGATCCTTGGACCATTGGTTACGATGAGCGTTTCGGTAGCAACATTCGTCTTCAGCAGGCGCTCATGTACTACCGTCCCGACCCCGATTGCTTCCAGTACCAATACCCTCTTGACTTCTGCCCCATCTACGACGGCGCCAAGAAGGAGATCATCCACATCGATATCCCTAGCGTTCGTCGCCCATTGAGCAA
Source organism: Fusarium camptoceras (assembly GCA_004367475.1). Taxonomy (NCBI): domain Eukaryota; kingdom Fungi; phylum Ascomycota; class Sordariomycetes; order Hypocreales; family Nectriaceae; genus Fusarium; species Fusarium camptoceras. The sequence continues at coordinate 54,876 of QGED01000169.1, read as the reverse complement.
GCAGAAGGCCATTGACTATATTCCTCGCTACATCAACGAGAATGGCGGTTATCGCAAGGACATCAAGCCTATCAACATTACTCAGCCTGAGGGTGTTTCATTCACCATGAATGGCCGTGTCCTGTCATGGCAGAACTTCAAGTTCCACATTGGTTTCAACTACAAGGAGGGTATCGTCCTGAACCACATCACTTTCACGGACAAGGGTATCGAGAGACCAATCTTTTACCGTCTTTCCCTTTCTGAAATGGTTGTTCCCTACGGTGCACCTGAACATCCTCACCAGCGCAAGCACGCTTTCGACCTTGGTGAATATGGTGCTGGATACATGGCCAACTCTCTCGCTCTGGGTTGCGACTGCAAGGGTGTGATCCACTATCTCGACGCCGACTTCGCTCAACGCGACGGCTCCATCCGAACCATCAAGAACGCAATCTGCATCCACGAAGAAGACAACGGAATCCTCTTCAAGCACACCGACTTCCGCGATGACTCCGTCACCGTCACACGCGCCCGCAAGCTCATCGTCCAACAGATCTTCACAGCAGCAAACTACGAATACGCCTGCCAATGGGTCTTCCACCAAGACGGTACCATCCAGCCTGAGATCAAGCTCACCGGTATCCTCAACACATACGCCCTCAACGAAGGCGAGGACCCCGGTCCCTGGGGAACCGAAGTTTATCCCCAGGTTAACGCCCACAACCACCAACATCTGTTCTGTCTTCGTGTCAACCCCATGATCGACGGTGTGAACAACACAGTTAACATGGTTGATACGGTCGCTAGCGAGGCGCCGGTTGGAAGCCCGCAAAACAAATACGGCAATGCGTTCTATGCGAAGAAGACGAAGCTCAAGACTAGTGGACAAGCCAAGACGGATTACAATGGTGCTACCAGTCGAACCTGGGAGATGGTCAATGAGAATAAGTTGCATCCTTATTCCAAGAAGCCAGCTTCTTATAAGCTTGTTAGCCGAGAGGTTCCTGGCTTGTTACCCAAGGAGGGGTCACTTGTTTGGAAGCGTGCTGGTTTCGCTAGACATGCTGTTCACGTCACTCCTTGTAAGTCCATATCACTCATCAATTGAGACTTTTACTAACATAATACAGACCGCGATGACGAACTCTGGGCCGCAGGTCGCCACGTCCCTCAAACATCTGGCGAACCATCCCAAGGTCTTCCCGAGTGGATTGGCGAAGGAACATCCAGCACCGAGAACACAGACATTGTCATGTGGCACACATTCGGTGTCACACACATTCCCGCGCCTGAGGACTTCCCTATCATGCCCGTTGAGCCCATGACACTGCTCCTGAGACCCAGGAACTTCTTCATCAACAATCCTTGTATGGATGTGCCACCTAGCTACTCTATCACTCCCACGCAAGTTGCTGAGAAGAAGGGAGCTTTGGATCAACATGATAAGGTTAGTCAGTTGGCTTTCGGTGGAAAGAGCTGCTGTTCTGGTGGCAACGCTGCAGCGAGACTGTAGGTTGGAAGTGTACGATGCATAAGACTGTAAATACCATAGCGTGTAATCGAATATGTTTGCTCAGATACAATACTTGATCATATGTGGCCGCTACGAGTTCCGGTAATCACAGCTTCAAGCTGCAGAATTCTCTTCAACGTTGATAATGTACAAGAAAGTCTCCTCCAGATCTAAGCAGAAGGTCCACCAACATAAATCGTCAAGGTCTCTGGCTCACCCGAGACAACCCCTGAGGCGTTCTCATTTCCATCGGGGTTAACATCATCATAAGGAAACGCATAACCCTTTCCATCGACTTCATAAGAATGCACGATCCGACTGTAATGGCTTGTAGGATCATTCTTGTAATACATATCCTGTCCCAGCTTTGGTGTGTTATCACCACCATCTGACAGAAGTGTAGACCTGACAAACGCGGCGCAAAGACGAGGAACAACAGCGGCGTGGACACCATTATCTCCCTCTTGTACGGTGAAGGGTCCACTGTTGCAACCCCAGATGTCTTTGGTGTTGGGCTTCGCGTAGCCACGGTTGTCGCCATCGCAGGTAAGTTCTTCGCCGTTAACACGACACTTTACTTCTCCTGCTTCAGATTGTGTGTTGATGATGAGATCTTGGTTGGTGTACTTCGCCCAAACATCATTGACATAAGAATCCCAATAATCTCCGAAACTAATCGGTTCAAGATCATACTGATTCCCAGGTGAAAGCACACGAACAGGCTTACCCTCCTTGTTAGCGATGCACATAAACGTCCACGCTCGGCCATCAGCATCTTTCTGTTTGACAAGATCGTCGCAGATCTTGCTCACAGCACCGCTCTCAAGACCTTGACACGTCTGCTCGCTTCCATCCTTCAGAGCCAGACCCATACCAAGTGGAATGCCAACAAAGTCGACGTAGCTGATATTCGCGTAGAGAACGCCGTTTGTGTATGTGAGTTCTACAAAACCCCAGTCCACACCAGCACTGGGATCTTGCAGGTTCGTGACAGAAGGTTGGACTAGACCATCGCCGCTACCAATGTCCACTACAAAGAAGTGAAGATCGTCGTTGGCGAAGTAGACGCGCCCAGAGCTCATAGAGATAGGAATGGTAAAATCCAAAGTTTGGCCTTGGGGTGGAAGAGGAATTGCAATGTTCTCCTTGATCTCGACAGGCTCTTTCGAGCCGCCTGATTTAGGATAGACCAAACTTCCATCAGGCCCGATAAAAACGACTGTGCCGTCAGAGTCCAGCCCTGAGATGTACGCTCTGACGTTCCCGCCACTGAAGTTGTTTACTAACTTGAGAGGTAGCGAAGCAGGTTCCGCTCTGCGGTTGAATACTTGTGTTTTGTTGTTTGCATATGTACCGTTGAGTAGGTTATCGTCTCCGACTTGGACTTTTCCGGGGTGTACTCTGATGAAGCCCTCTGGTGTAGTACCCTGACGACGAATGAGGGACTGGGAGGGTTGGAAAGGAGCGGCAAGGGCTGTGCCGAGAAGGCCAGCTAAGAAAAGGAATGAACGCATTCTATCAAAGAATGACTTATAAGAAATGAATGAATGAATGAAAAGAAAGTGAAGAGCTTTACAGAATAAGATCTAACATGGTGGTTTACTACAGGGCTATATAACTACATCAAGTGTTTCAAGACCTAAAGGATTATAATGTTCTTCAAGGATGCATCCGATAGAAACATGTTAGGAATCGCATGAAATAAACAGGGGAGTATCGCAAACGTTTTGTATATATTTGAGAGAAGAGGCTGAGGATGCATGTTTTGCCACATGATTGGTTCGTGGGTGAAGGAGCTAGGATGGATTTGAAACAAGGGTTCAAGAAAGCTCGAACAAATCTGTTTTGGAGGGATGAACAAAATGTCTATGCTCCTTTCATCTCATCCTAGCCAGTTAACGGTCCGAATCCGCGATTACTGCTCCGAGAGTGTTTCTGATGTTTCAACAGTCTTCGACATTAATAAAGTCTGATATAGGTCCCTTCAAATTACCGTGGCGGTTAGGTGCCCAATAGAGACCATGCTCAATCATTGATGACATGCATTCACTGACTTGAACCGTTTCAAAGATTAGATACACAAGAAGTGATCTCTTGATGAAAGGATAAAGGAACAATCCTTCTTGTTAGTAGGATTGAATCTGAATTATGCTGTGTTTCAGCCGTCAGCCGCTAGACGCACGTCTTTATGCGTTGCATGGAGAGGATGATCTTCCGACGCGGATTGGCCTGTGCGTGTGTGATCCTACCACCACTTAATAATATAAACATCAATCAATGAACCGAGATAATATCGCCATCGTGGCTGAGGTGGACTGAAACTTTTGTTAATTAACCTAGATTAAACTCCTAATATCAAAATCCTATAGCTTGCTTTGCTTGATCAAGTGAGCATTAACAGGCGAAATAGCCTTGCCTGTCTTGTGGTATGACAAAATGTTTTCCATACCCAGCTTCTCGAATCCAACATGTGAATCCAATGAAGCACCTGCATTGTGCGACAACAACTCGACATTCTTCATTGCAATCAGCTCAGGGCTGATAACAGGCTCATGCTCAAAAACATCCAATCCAGCACCAGAAAGCTGTCCACTCTTGAGTGCCTCAACAAGATCCTTCTCATTAATCAGCTTTCCTCGTGCGATGTTAACAAGCTTGGCGCCCTTCTTCATTTTTGCTAGACCTTCTTTGTTGAGAAGTGTTTCACCTGCGAAGGGTGTCGCGACAAGAACGCAGTCTGCTTCCGCGAGGAGAGTATCTGCTGAGGGGTGGTAGACCGCTTTGAGAGGCTCTTCAATTGAAGAAGGCATGCGGGCTATGTCGTTGTAGATGATCTTCATGTCGAGAGCCTTGTAGGCCTTTTCTGCGATGCGGCGACCGATTCTGCCGAAGCCAATGATGCCAAGTGTGAAGCCCTGGGGGTTGCGGGATACAGGAGCCAGGTTGCGCTGGGCATCGAGGAATTGCTCTGAAGATCCCGATCGTGCGGCGATGTGCGACCAGGATAGTTGGCGGAAGACAGAAATGATGAGCCAGATAGCTGCATCTGCTACAGACTCTGTACAGGCAGCCGCAGCGTTGCAGTATGTGATTCCTCTCTTGGCAAGAGCAGCAGTATCAACCCAATCGAACCCAGCACCAGCGCTAGCATAAACCTTGCACGACGCTGGTAGTAGGGAAACCAGCTCTTCATCCCAATTGCCCATCTCACCGCCTGTGTTCCAGAATGGTCTGTAGATGGCGAAAAAGTCACCAAAAGCTTTAGACTTGAGGGCTTGGATGAATTCCGGGCGTGACATGCTGTGGGAGCGCTTGATGTCAAAGCTGGAGGTGAATGTTTTGTAAAGGTCGTGGTTCCATTTTATGTCGTCGCCGAGTTGGAGGACGATTGGTTTGGTCATTTTGGCTGTGGTTATGAGTGAGATGAAGTATGAGAGGCTGATGAGATGGAGAGGTTTAAGATGAGAGCGACGTTGGAATTGGCCGTGATACGATGAGATAAATCATGCGATAAGAGCCATGGTTTTAATATGCAGGTCGGACCCTCGGCCGATGAACATTGTTGAGAGAATGCCGTGTCTGAACAGCGTAATTCTGCCCGTAAATCAATGTCAACCAGGGCAATTCTGGCCATTATAGGTCCATAAAAGTGTGACAACATAGGATGGCTATTGGTCGGAACATCTCCCCGGCTGATGAGGGGCGCTAAAATCGGGGTTCTCGCCGGTAGAAACGCATCGCGATGGAGACCGATTGAGGACTCTGGGGTAAGTGGAGAGAATTCGCTGCACGATTTGAACATTAGAGTATTGATGACATGAAGAAAGTGTATGATTTTCAGTGATTCTAGATGGCTGATTTGGTTTTTTCTATTCTTAATGTTTGGATAATGATTAAAAATATGTGATGATGGACAAGCAATCAAGGACATTTATGCGTTCATCATGATAGCATATCTCAGCACCAGAATCTGGCTTCTAAATATAATATTAACAGTCATACCATTCTCGACTCTACTCGATTTGTCTAACTTTGACATCCAGTAGCAACTCCAATGCTCATCTACACGTTCGAGATTTTTTTCTCACTCAATCCTTCTTTTGAATCCTTGGAAAACTCAACCAAACACCTGCAACAACCGTAATGAGCGCAAGAATAATTGGCTGCAGAACTCCAACACCCTTGTGATTCGCAATAGCTCCAATAGCGAACGGGAATACTGTTCCTCCTGTACCTCCAATGGCCATAGCAAATCCAATTGCAGAGACATGGATCTTGGCAGGTAAAAGCTTGGCCGTTACCATAACCGCTCCTGGAAACATGGGTCCTAAGAAGAAACCCAAAAAGGCAACGGCGACGGCTGAGACGATGAACTTAGGTACTAGCCAGAATAAAAGCTGGAGACCGATACAGATGACGAGGTAAATGGATAAACAAAGTCTTTCGCCAAAGCGCTCGGTTACGAAACCTAAGCATGCACGTCCGAGGGCCATGCCTGCCCAGAATCCTGTGCCAGATGCACCTGATGCATAGGCTGAGGCCTTTCGGACACGAAGCATGAATGTTACGACCCAACCTCCAAGACCAACTATAAAATGTTAGCGAAGAAATATGCCACACCAGAGGGCAACATACCTTCAACGCCCATGTATGCAAAGAAGAACAACGAACAGAGCCACGTAACCTTTGACTTGAGCGCTTCTCGCGTTCCAGCGCCAGTATCCTCCGACTCATTCTTATGCTCGAGCTGATATACAGCACCAGTCATGCGCCAGAAGGAAAGAGTGAGACCAATCCACTCAAGAGTCGCAATACCAATCTTCAACCATCAGTCAAATCCCAAAGTCATCATAGACTAAACTCACCATGATATAGTAGAAAGTGTACCAAGGTAACTCATAAGTAACGACCAGACTCGTCGCAATAAGTGGTGAAAACAATGCACCTAGCGAATATGAAGCGTGCAAGAAGCCCTGGACAGTATTTGCTTTATCCATAGCGCCCACCCACGCGCAAAAACACGCATCGGTAAGACCGTTGCCGAAACCACTGAAGACGTTGCAGACTACGAGAACAGGGTATGGCGGGTGGAGAGCTAGAGCGACAAAGGTTATGAGATGGCAGAGAGGAGCCATGATCGCCACGCCACGTTGTCCGAATTTCATGTGAATGCGCGCGTTGGTGAAAGCTGCGACGGAGTAGCCTGCGAATGGCGTTAAGAAAATGAGGGAGATGACTGTGTAGCTCAGATCGTAGTATGTTTCGAGCTATCATTATTAGATACCATCAATCAATCTCATCGGCTCAACATACATATGGGATTAAAGCCTGTAGAAGTTAGTGTCATTCAATTCAACAAGGGAGAGACGCATACTCCAACAGCCGCATCATTCATTCCAGCAATAATGAATGATAAGAAAGCAAACCCAAGCTTGGGCACGTTTCCCCTCGGATAATTCCATCTCTGCGCTTGTGTCTGCGCGTATGGCGGAGGTACATCCTCAGGTGGTAAAGAATGTCGTTCCTCGTTATCTTTACCACGGACGTGACATCCTTCCAGAGTCGTGAGCTCAATCGGCTCTTGTGTTTGAGTAACGGTCGCCATAACACCTGTGTATGCAAGAAGAAAGAGATGAAGAAGGGAGAGTCAAGCTTGGCGGTATTTATGAGATCAGCGGTGGAGCGGAAGAAATTGATTGTACGTCTCAAAAGGGAAGTCGTTCCAGCTGGTGATAACGCGGGGTTTGTTATGCTTATTTCAGCAGACTAAACTGCTTGGGGGATTAATCGGGGTAGGTTTCCTGCTTCGTCATGACGGCCCGTCGGATGGATGAAGCGGATTCCGTCAATTCATTCCGTACGTATTCCGCTTTATTATAGAGGTTATATTGAAGGCCTGCGCAGATGGCAGTCGTATTTACTGGTCTTGTGACAGCGTTGTGGTGGTGGTCTGATGCATCCTGACAGCCCAGAAGAAAGGCGGTGGGAGCACGTCTCCAAACGAGAAAGGTTTAGCAGACTTCCGGCGTGAAGAGATGTTTGAATATGGACTATACAGGTCGTTATGTAAAATAGCCAGGGGGGGATCAATTCAACATGTAATCTGGATCTTGATAGTGATGGGGTTGAACTAATTACCCAAACCCATAGGGCTAATTTAGCGCCTGTCGTAGAACAACCCACTAAACACAATATGCCTCTTTCATCTCACCAACCACCCAGGTGCAATGCCTACCAAAGCCGCTACAAGTAAGAGGAAGAACTGTTGTGCATCATGTCGTCAAAGGCATAGAAAATGTGTCATCCAGCCACGAGCTTCACAATGCGGGGCTTGTATTGAGTCGGGTCAAGAGTGTCGATTCGAGAATGGCCTTCGCTTCAAGTATAGCCATCCAGAGAAGAGAGGAGAAGCGGTAAAAATACCGGGAACCAGTAAGTTACTCTTTCTTTCATTATGAATCCAAGCCCATAGCTGAGGAACAGTATCATTTACGACGCCGCGAGGGATTAATGGTGACATATCCACGACACAAGATAAACCGATCGTGGAATCAACCAGACAGGAGACACCTGCCGCACCGACTCATTCCTTACCTCACATTGAACCGGAAATACCGGTTCCGGTATCTTCATCTGAACATGATCCGACAGCAATTGGATCAAGCCATCCAGGTTCCTTGATGTCTAATCCTATGCCTACTCAGGACGCACAGCCACTTACTGAACGAGAAGCCTTCCTCTTCATGACATACGTCCATAAACTAGCCCCTCTAGTAAGTTCCCATCATCCGCTACCGTGCCCTACTAACGCATGCAGTCCGACGCATGCGACGACGCACGCCATTTCACCCTCCAAGTCCCTCATCTTGCCCTTCAAAACCCCATGATCCTTCACGGCATCCTCGCCCTGTCCAGCCGCTACGACTCTCCCACCACGCTAGAAAGCATATACTACCACAACAAGCACATCAACCTCCTCATACGGGCCTTCGCCCTGCCTTGGGATACAACCCTCCTGACATCTGTAGTCTTGGCGCGTCTTTACGAAGAAAACGACCCTTCCTGCGACCCACACACTCACCTCTCTGGTACACAAAATCTATTAAATCACGAAGTCATCTCCAGATTCGTTATGGAAGGTGGACTGGCAGAGGCGGTAAGTTGGGTGCACTTGCGACAGACGATCTATGTGTATGTTGCAAGAAAGCTGCCAGTGGAGATTTGTCTAGAGAACTTTGAGAGGTCGGGTGTCTTTGAACGGAGGGATGATTCTGCTTGGGCCAACAGGGCGGTATTTCTCTTTGCGAAGATTATGAAGATGTTCTTGGGGAAGAGGGAGTGGGGACATGTGGAAGGGGAAATCGAGAAGTGGTTTGAAGAGAGACCTGTATCGTTCAAGCCCATATTCTATCAGGAGGGAGATCTTTCAGAGGATAGACCGTTTCCTCTCATTTGTTTTGCAGCTTCGGTTCCCGGTAAGGCACTCTTTGATGTGTTGTGTAGTGGCTAATGTGTAATGTGGTACAGTGGTTGGGATGCAGCATTACTTTGCGGCCAAGACAGTGCTCTGTCTTGATATCCTCAACGATTTTGAGGATCAAAACGACCCAGCTACTGACAACATGCAGGTGAGTTATCCATCAATTTTGCGGATTAGTGAGCTGATACCAAGATAGGAAACGATATCATCTTATCTATGTACCCTCATGAGTCTGGCACTATCAAATGAGCAAGCAGGCAACGCCTTCTTTTTACCAGCACACATGCTATCACTCTGTAAGTGCACAGATAACCTCAACAACTGATGCTAATACTCTAAAGGTGGGTACTGTATAAAAGATCCATGTGTACGAAGACATACCATTCAATACTTGGAGAAGGTAGAACAGCTGATCAGATGGAAGACGAAGAGGCTTATTGAAACTTTGAAGACGCAATGGAATGATCATATAGGGCTGGTATGAAAGCGCAAGACAGAAATGTTTAAATAAAGCTACTATTTCGGCTGTCTGCAGCCTTTGTGTCAGACAGCTAATGTCAGACGCCATCACCAAACTCAAAGTCCTTGTCCCATCGCTTCATCTCGTTAGCGTCGCCATGTTACAGGATGTGGGACTCAACTTACCTTGTCCCACGGTCGCGCCGAGTTGACAAATCTCAAATCAGTACCCAACCTGATCCGATTCTCCTTGTCATGGTTGATGGTTGAAGCATGTATCTGTACCACATTAGCTCCGTCTCCCCTCACACAGTTAATTAACATACCATGTGCGGCGTGTGGAACACGACGTCCCCAGCCTCATACCCACTAACAAGCCACTTCCTCCCATGTTCCCTCCCAAAAGCTGCTGGTCCATCTGACAAGAACCCAGTGTTCATCATATTCTTATTGAAAGCATCCCTCATCTCCTCATCACTCATCCCTACCTCCTTCGCCTTCTTCGTAAAGTCACTCTCTATCTCCGCACCTAGTGTTTCGCTGTTTTCAAGATAAATAAGACCGCCTCCATCGAGTGCGATATCGCCCATGGGGACCCAGGCTGTTACGGAGGTTGGTTCGCCGTAGCGCATGAAGGATTGGTCGTAGTGTACTCCGATGGCCTTGTTACCAGGTGTGTTGTTACGGAGAAGGGTACGGCGGACGGGTAAGGTGTTTGAACCCCATCCTGTCAGGCGGGACACGAAACCTTTGAGAACAGGGTGATTGCAGAAGCCTTCTGGGCCAGCGTACCAAGCCTCCGTGTGAGCTTTGAGAGCTGCGTCGACAAAGATATCCGACTTGCTCGTTCCACCAGGTCTAGAGTTCTGACCACTACCAGCACCGATGCCGGGATAGTCGGCTGGATCAGCCGTGGCGTCAAAGATACCTTCAACAGGTGAGGTTCCAGGTTTCAGAACACCGCTTGGGGCCATGGAGGTGAAGTACGCTTCACGAGCTGCAAGGACATCTTCGCGAGGAAGAAGACTTTTGACTAGAAGATAGCCATTGGATAGAAACCTCTGATAGAGAACATCAAGAGGTTCATCGAGGGAAGAGGGTCGGAGTTTGGCGACCCCCGTCTGGGCCAGAAGGCCATCGTTGACATGGAGCTCTACGCCATCGATGGTAGGGTTGCTTTGAGCGTGAGGCATGACGAGTTCGAGTACTTAGGGAGGGACAAGATGAAGAAGAATGATAGTTTCTGAATTTCTTTGCCCTTCCATTTTCTTGAGCTTTATACTTGATGATACGAAGTCAGAGATCAAACACGGATAAAAGCTCCGCGGAGAGATTTTCCCAATATGGTAATCTCCACACGCACTGTGGGAGTGACAGTTCACCCACCCACAGGTCGAGGCGGGGTAAGAGATCGGCAGAAGAGATGTGAAGCTTTTCATCATGACTTTCATTGGGTTTTCCAGTTGCGAGATCTTTTCATTGCTAAGTCGGTCCCAATCGGAAGAGTGCAGAAGCATCCGCCCACATAAACCGAGATTCCACTCGTCTTGTGATATCATCTGTCTAGTTCCACTTGTGATCCTGATTCGATGCAGATTGTCACGGTATCATGTGATTCGGGTGATGTGTGAGATGCCTCTGTTTGTAATTGTTTTGTTTCTTTTTTTCTGTGGCTCTATATATTATCTATCATAAGCAAAGGGGTATCTACCAGTCCATCTATACTTTAAGCTCCACCCTTTCAGGTATATTAACCATCGTCTCTCTTGACCCAACGTGATGTGTCGAGACAACCCCGGTTATCGTATTTAACTCGGTCTCACTTCCTGAGAGACTATGACTCGGTTGGTTCCTCCTCCTACTCCAATATGCCCCCGACCCAATCGTTCCAATGTCATTGACTTCGGGTTGTTTCACGGGGCCGGCGTGGTGATGGTCGTTGCTGCTCATCATACTGATATTTGACATCTTTCGGAGGAGAGGTCGTAAAGCTGTGCTTGCTACGACCATTACTGAGATGCAGATTTCTGCTGTTGCCCAGATGTCTATATGTTGTTAGATGATGAGATGATATGGGTATTGGAGAGACGTACATATTGCGATGTCGTTGCTGACAAAGGTTGTTGTGATGAATCGTCCTATACTGACGATGATCGTAACAAGCCCAAGACTGAAAACAACAGCTAATCCAATCTTCTTCCGTGTCGAATGAACTTTCAGGTCCTTCAACAAGGGAATTGGATAAAGAACATCTAATAAGTCAGCAGAATCCACCACAAGTACTTGGCGACAACTTACTCAACACCTCAGAAGTAAAGTTCATGGACCAATTAATTCTCATAAGCTTCATCGACATGAAAGCTTGACAATGCTCCTCGTCGGTATCAAGCCAATTCACCGAAGGATCCGGACCGCACCAAAACGTGTCGGCGAAAAAAGTGACGAGCGAGAAAGATGCAGTAAGAGCTGCTAAGGCGTAGAGAAGAGTTCGCATTCCTGGGTGTGTGATAGGAACGAGATTAAAGTAAAACGCTATAATGCTGAACTTGGGGAAGTAGATGCCGAAGTCGAAGAAGTAATTCGTCATGAAGCGGATCTATCAAGGAATCAGGATGTGTTGGAAAGGTGGTTGTGATCGTGGTACCTTTTTGAGAGCTACGCTGGACACCATGAAATCATCCATCGCATTCATCTCATATGTCAAAGTATCACAAATGAGCAATCCTTGACATGCTGCCAATCCGGCAAAAAGCCAGTAATCGGCCGAGTATAACCTCGCATTGCGCAACCATAGCCGTACGTAGACACGAGCAGCTACCAGGATATACGAGATGGTCAGAAGAGTCCATTCAAAGGCCTGCAGCAGTAATCAGCACCCTCATCTCAACTCAATAAATTTCGTGCGTACCATAACGGCCTTGCTGGAAATCATCTTGACGGGACTATCGTCGGCGGTCGAGCCAGCCGGTTAAAAAGTGAGGTTAACGTTATGTAATCCTGATAAACATGGCGTAAATGGAGGGAATAATGAAATAAAGAGAGCAGAATGGACCGACACGGGCCGCGCGTAGGTGCAGCTGATATATCTATGACCCTGGCCTGTAGTCAAGTGAGACGCTATGTGTCTAGTGGCCTGCTAACGAAACGCCACTGAAATGGTCGACGCCATGGGGGATCTCGAGTCAAGCAGGGCTGGGACCCAGTGTCAAGTAAATCCGACATGTCAATCTTGCCAATCCTTGGGAATAAGATCCATTCTTCTAGAACCCGTTATTTCTTTTTAATTCGAAATATTCCGATACTACATACAGAAGGCACAATGCAACAAAAAGCAAGGCATCGCAGTTCAAGCTCATTTACCGAATCCAAAGCCCTGGGTCAAGGATGAACCTCCTTTATCAACGCCAAGCCGTATCCAAGTGAACCTTATTCATGTGACACAGGGATCAGATCGTCGGGGAACCGGATCAACGATGTGGTAGCCGCTTGCGGACGGAGGCGTTCAAGGCTCTATGGTCTGAACTCTGAACTAATTGGAATTAACGATTTGTCTCTGCAAGGGACAGGAGTCCAATCCGGTCGTGTTCCCGGATATGTGATAGGTGGAACCTGTCAATCTTGTGACGGTTTTCGATCTGGAGTTTTAGTTGAGGAAGCTTTGTGGATCGTGGGATTGGCATTAAGATTGGGCCAGAGTTTAGGTAACATCGTGGAAGAGGACTGGGCTCAACGCAGCTTCAATGCTACCTCTGGGCATCAAACAGAAGCTGTTTAATTATAGCTGTGTCTTTTTCGGTCAATCTCGATCAACATGGACAGATCCCAACTTTTACGCTTTGAAGTACCCACCAAGCTGAAGCTGAGATAATGTCTCAGCCTACCTCTGTGCGGACATGTCACGAGTTCCCCAATCTAGCCAGCACCGGTGATAAATTCGCATCATCACATCGTCGCATTCTCAATTGAATCCCGGCCGGCAATAAAATCCTTTGTCCTGAGATCGAGACGGATTTTCCCATGCCAAATGCCTTGCTGCCCCGTTTTGGTAAAACTTGCCCGGTCACCGTTTCGGGGCTGGCGGGTTTAGCAATTTCCACGCCCGGTTCCTTCGTCGTGTTTCATAGCGCTTGACCTTGATAGGTTAGATGTTTGAGTCATTTTGCGTAAAAGAGCCAATGTCTTTATCAATCATGAATTCCATTGTCTCATCGCGTTTGATGCCAGCTAAAGATAAAGCCCGCATTCCGGACAGGATTTTCCAGCCCACGGTCTCGACGAGTCTCATTGAATGAAAAGGTCCGACATTAGTCCCTTCGCATCCGGTTATTGGTATCTTCAATCTTGTGAGTATTCCAAATGCATTTCTGGAGAACATTTATGCGTAGTCGGGACGTTAAAGTTGTGAGTACTAGTAAGTGCCATGTATTGTAAGAGAGCCATAGCACGTACCGAGTCCGATCCTTCTTTCTGCCAGGGCCCCTTGCTGGATATCCGTATTAGGATACGAAAACCTTTAGTGGATGATCCCGATCTTCAACGCTTTGCTATACTGATGGTGATTGGCAGAAAGTGGGCTTATACCAGTTGGATATAGGGCATACAAGATTAGTGCGCAGGCCCAATGTCTTGGAGTTATTGCTACCCAATAGAGGTAGCAATTTCTGGGACAGAAGGAAACGGCATGTGATGAAATTGAAACCCTACAGAACTTTCTCCTGCTGTTCAGTGGTATCTTCCATTCCCCTGACAACAGTCTTCTAGACGAGGATATATCGTACAGGTTTGAACAGCTAATATTATTATTGTAAATGTATTAAGATTACTGCTCCGCGTTACTAACACTCCTTCCAAGATTAAAAAGCTTTCATCCGTCCATTACTACGTTCTAAGACGTCCGCCGTTCTTCCAAAGGCTGCAATCACCCCTAACACCGTCGCAAGGTGCCCCTTCTCACCGGCTCAGTCCTTGCAGCTTCATTCCAAGTCATCGGCCTAGCAGGTGAACTCGCCGAAGACACTCTACGGTTCAATCTTGTAGCATCCGCTGCATCGGGCCAGGTATCAGACCTTTCTATGACCGACGGACGAACAGCCATTGAACGACTCCTGTTCAGCGCTGACGTAGTATTCCACTGACCCCCAGAGCTCTCAGGTAAGGCCAAAAGAGGCTGTCCAGCTGAGGCCCTGGCTCTCCATGAAGGTTGTCTTTGGGGGACCGTAGACGACATATCCAGCAAAGGCGGTGGTGTAGCACCCGTCTGAGCGCAGTAGATAGAGTCAGTTCTAGTGGAAGACACACTCGAAGTCCTTCTGGGCCGATTGACGTATTGCGCATCATCATGACCACGTGAAGACCTTCTTGATGGCACTCTCGCCAAGTTCCAACCAGCGTGTTGGCCACGGGGTATCTGCTGGTTCTCATACTCTTCCAGAGCACCGAGCAAGCCACCATTGAAAAGACTCTCTCTTGGCTTGTTTGTAGTGGAGCGTGATCGTTCTTCCATCTCTCGTCTAAGAAGATCATATCTATCTCCCAGTAGACCCGTTGGGCTGAAAGTTGGTTCCGACATTGCCTTGGGAACTTGAGGTTGTTGAAGGCTTAGTTGAGGACGACGAGTTGTCTGCCTTTGGGATGAAGACGAGTTTTCCATCTTTTGAGCGTTGGATGGTTATACTGTCTGGTTGAACAGCTGAGCTTGAGATAGAGCACAGGAACATTTGTAGATGGATGGTAAAGTAACGAATGTTGGGTTTCTGATGACGTCCTTCCATGGTATCATGTCTAAGATATATACTCTTCTTCACTTGATCATGATACCATGATCTCGTCTTGAGAACAGTTTGGCTGAATTCAAAAGACCGACGACATGATCCTTCGACTCATGGTGTTCAACACTGCCTCCTCAAGAATGGTGATGCATTCAAATCTTTCCAAGCTTCAACACAGCCTCAGCCCAACTTCCAATTCCCCAACTAACCCAATGACAATGAGCGAAATTCAAGTTTGTTCTCAACAGTTGCGGTCAAGCTGGACAAATATTTCTGTGATAGTTTGTGTGATAGAATGCACGTCAGTAAGCGACCAATGGCGATAGGCGGCCGGAAACAGCAACCCTGGCACTCGACGGCAAAATCTGACCGTGTCCACCATAAAACCTCAGCACAGCCCCGATCGCGAACTTCACTGCGCCACCACGTTCTATTGGTGAAGAATTGAATGTAATCGTCATAGCCGAGTATTTGTCTCTATTTGGGAGTTTGAGGTAAACTTTTATCGAGATAATGGTTTTTTGGAGTTTAGTTTAGGTGACATCGTAGGTTAGTAAATGGCTATCTGACCACGAGCTTTCACTTATATCGACATCGTATCATTAAAATCGCTCATCCTTCCTTGTTACAAACCACAAAATGGCTCGAGATGGCCATCTAGTTGAGGCTGTGCAATATTATACTATGTGCTTGAATCCTTCTCATCTGTACGAGCCAGAAACCTTGCCTCAACTTACCATTACCAATCAAGATTGGAGACATCAGCGATAACAAGAGGATATTATCCTGCCGGAACACATTTATTACTTTAATAGTTATTCTTGACTCGTCTATCACTCGTCAGATTTCATAGTTTCAGGCTAAAGCCCTCTACATAACACAACATTCCTCCGCAGGTTGCTTAGCCCTCGAACCCACAGTGATCGCACTTGCACCCTCAGCAACCAACTCATCCTCTTGGTCAGGCGACACAACCCTCGGAGCCAATCTCTCCTTCAACTCGGCAAACTTATCCATCCACCAGTACCCGACTTTGTCCCAGCACGTCACCATCCAATCCTGCTGATACTCCTTCATTAGCTCGTCAAGCTGTGCTTTCAGGCCTTCTTCCTCTGTTGCAGCCCAAGCAATAGCTAGCGCGAGAGGTACATGACTTGCACCTAGAGGTCGGTACTGGCTTATTCTCTGCGCCATGGAGACTACTTCTGAAGAACATAGTGCTGCTTCACCCACGAGGGCGAGGTTGTAGGGATCGAAGGCTTGCATGAGGGCGTTCATAATGACAAGAACTGTTAGCATAACCGAGTATGCTGAGTTGTAAGAGCGTGAGAGTCGAAGTTGCATTGGCGTGGGTTGATATCCAGGTTCCCACGTAACAGCCTTGACGATCTCGGATACTTTGCGCAGGTCTCGACATAGCCTGTGATAAGCACATGTAATCTCCATACGATGTATCTCGGGCTCGTTAATAAAGTCGGGTAATCTTCCAAGGTTCCTTATCGAGAGACTTGGGATACCGGCGTCTTGGCCTTCTTGTTCTCTGTGTCGAGTTTCGGCCGGGGTGGGAGGGTTGTTCTTCTTGAAGTTGTCGAGCATGTCCCAGAACCACTTTTCTAATCTGACTTTGGGGTTTGAGATGCTCTCAATGATCTTTAAACTTGTTAGTCTTGATTTTGAGGATGTGGGAGGGGGAGTGACGTACTACTGGGACGCAAAATGTTAGAATCATTTCTGTTTCGAATCCAGCTTTCCAATTCTCTCGTGCTGCTGCTTTAAGTAGATATGCCAGGCCTTGACCGTGGCTTGTATTCGGATCATCGTCTCTTCCTAGCCAGCCCTAAGAATTGTCAGTCTCCGTCAAATACTATAAAGAGGGGTATTACAAACCTGACAGATCATAATCAGATAAACAGCACACATAGTTTCCGGCATCCTCGCCTTAGCTGGATTGTTCAAACATAGCCTCAACGCACCCAAAGCCTTTCCATATTTCGTCAATGCATCAATAGTCTGATAGCCCTGCGGCATATGCAATGTCGAAAACGTCGTAGCCAAGGCATCAGCCGAAGCATCAAGTGCCTCATTCCTCCCCAACCTCGCAGGAATATGTCTCAAAAAGTCTCCATAACAAGTGATATCGTAACGCAAGTCTGTAATTTCCAGTCTTGATACCAACGTGTGGGTTACTTTGGTCGTCGGATTACTCGGAACTTTAATCAGAGCTTGTATCGGTGACGACGACTTTCGTGAACTGGAGTCACTATCTGTGTCGACGATCTGAGGCGTTGAACTGCTCGAGCCGTAGTCGAGAGTTCTGATTTTGAACTTGTAGCGCTGTTTGCCCACGTTTACACAGGCAATATCGAGTCTCTCGCAACGCGCACATCTCGGTTGAGCTTTATCGCACTATTCCCGGTGGTCAGATCCGTAACGTATCCCTTCCGCCGATCAGACGGATAAGACTCACCTTCTTCTTCTGCTTTCGACAGGCATCGCAACCTTTGTAAGACGGAACACCCGGCATTTTGGTTAGTTTTATTCAAGCGGTCAATGTAACCCAAAATAGTCAAGATTTGAATGAAGCGAGCGGTGGATGAAGGTGATATTTAGTTAAATCTTGGTCTCTACGCCCCGCTCTGTTGTGTCCAAAAGGCTGAATTGGAGAAGAGCCAGGGTTCAGCCTTAGAGACACAATCTGGAGCATCTGATTGGATTTGCTCCACTGAAGGATCAGATGGAGCGCAGCGTTTTTCCTTGTTGAGTATAGCGTTGAATGCTTGCTGCAGGAGAATGAGGTTTCTATTTGAGGCATCCTCCAAGGTGCATCTTATTTGACCGTTGTCCCCGAAGCTTAATGAGCTTGTGAACTGTCGGTAGCGAATCAATCGAAGACAAGATGTCGATCCAAGGCATATTGATATCGATTATACCGAGATCATCGGTTCTGTGTGAGATGCTCAGCCCTGTGGTGGCATGTAACCGCCACGTTGCCACCCAGGCTGTGCATTAAATGACATATGTAGATCGCTGTGCAACCTCAGTCGCGGTATGGATATGTTTTCGGAATACTGCTTATACAAGGTCGAGATTGCGTCGTGATGGGGTGTTCTTGATTTGAGTATAAATCTTGTCGGAATCCTTCCTGGCTCTGTGTAGATGAAAGATATATCCAATCAATCACCTCACCTCCACATCTCTTTCCTGATACGAAATTAATCATGAGAGAACTTTTGAATAAAGTTTTATACGGGTCATCAAACCCCCAAAGCGTCTCTGCCAATGATGGCTCTCAATCACTCCTTATCCGACCTTACCCAAACAACGAGGACATCCTCTTCATCACCCCCACTGGCTTCCCCAAAGACGCACCTCCCCTCTACACAATATCTAAGCGCCCAACCAATCCCAGTTTCCTTGTCCATCGAGGCCCTCCAGCCCCTGAGAATATCATTGCAACAGCCTCCATGCACATAAGCACATCAACAGTCGATATGTCGGTGTACAATCAGCCCATGGTCATCAAATACAGCTCAATGAGTGGCAGTTGGTCATTTGACACGCATATGGGAAGGTTCAAATGGAAACCAAATCAGTACACTGGATCAGGGTTTGAGTTACATGATGGACAGGGGAATAAGATTGCCAAGTACGGGAGTGCTGGGTTGATGAATTTTGGGGAGAAGCATGTTAGCGTATATGTTCCTGGGGATGAGTTCTTCACTGCCATGGTGTTAATATCTGCTGTTGCGTCAAAGGAGTTGGCTGGGATTATTGATGAGGTGGTTGGTGAGGTTGCTGGTGCATTGTTAGGCGCGTAGATGCACACTGAGATTCTTGTATCGGAAGCGACGGTGTCAGGTTAAAATGTATGATTAGAAAACTACACCATTAGCATAAAGGGCCATTGACTGACCTTTATTTCCTTCCATCGTGTACAATATATACAATATAGATTTTGTTTGTCTTTTTTTTTTTCTTTTTTTTCTTTTTCTTTTTTTTTTTCGAAGGATCCCTTTTGTAAATCTTGATGTACTCGTTAAACTGCTTTGGCTTGCATGAAGAGAGCCATGAATACTTGTGTTGGCATATTAGTAGTACATGTCTTGTCCATAAATGGTGGCAACATTCAACTCTCAAACTTGCCGACGACCATTTCAGAGCCCCATGCGGCTGACGAATTGTCCTTTGGTGTCTGAAGAATGAAGCTGAATACGCGCTTGGAATATTCCACAACATCTAGTGCCATCATGCAAGCAAAAGCAAAAGAATAAATAGTTTTTGACGCTCTAGTCTCAGCGTCTAAGGCTTTTTAGAAGTATGTGTCGTCAATCATTCGGTGGAGTTAGGTGCATACAATGATGCCTGATGGGAGGCCTTAAGCGCCCGGAATTTAGGCTACTGGATACTGGCTTAATTAGGAAGCTTTATTAAGTGACACAAGATACGCCTTGCATTGCCACGGGTTCCACATACGGCCTCATTGGCCACGTATCCAGGATCTTTGGCGACTCTCGCTGTCGTGAGTGGCCGGACACTTTGAAAATGGATGAGAGCTGAACAGCAAATCTCGCAAGGCGCTTTTTTCAGTGAGGCACTTTCAACCCCTCCTTCATTCCTTTATTTTCCATGAACCCATCCCGCCAGCGCAGGATCGGTTCAAAGGTACTATATACCTTGGTCCATGAACCGTGTATTGGTTCCGTTATTTGACCTTGAATTCCGCGATTCGACTTTGTAAATATCGCAAATGAATCCTTCTCACGCCTCCCTAGCCTTCGGGCACGGGCATGGCAACTCTACCTTAACTACTTCTGAAGATTCCAGAACAAGCGAGCCAGATAGGCAACTCATTTACCATGGCCGAAGGCCTACTACAGTCACTGACCCTATTGGCTCAGCAAGCACACAGGCGACTTATCTCGCCGCGAGACCAGATCAGTATACAATCGCTATCGTTTGCGCAATGGTGGATGAGTCCAATCCAGTACAGGCTCTCTTTGACGACGAGCTTTGCTGCGTATATCGCGGCCCACCTCACGACCACAACATATATATCGTTGGACTATTCGCAGGTCACCACACTGTTCTTGTAACGCCAGGAGACATTGGAGAGCTAGATGCAGGACTGTGCACCCAGCGTCTACGCAACGAGTTCCGGAATATCCAGCTCACGGTTCTGGTTGGTATATGTGGAGCAGTTCACAGAAATCATCAAACCAATGAGAATATCTATCTTGGCGATGTGATCGTGGGCACTAGAGTCTGGCGCTATCTTCATAACGCCCGAAGTAGTCAACTTGGGCCCGGTGATACGGGACAGGGCGTTGGCATTGAACTGGAGCTACGAAACTTGCGCACGGAGCACACTTCTGAACGAGTGAAACAGCTAGGTAACCTTTGCGAATCGATGATATTCCAGCGACGCATCATCGAGCGCAGCCTCATCCATTTACGACACCTCCAGCGGACTTATGGACGATATGACTACCCCGGATACGAAAAAGACACATTATTCGATCCCAGCTGCACACATCAACACCGATTTACAGAGTCCAGCTGCGAATGCACGAGCCAGTCAGGATCAAGTTGTAGGGCAGCAAAGTCCGCAACTTGCCAAGATCTTTATTGTAAACTAAAACGGGCACGGCCCAGCGCCAAAGAGCCACCTAATCCCGCTGTTCACGTTGGTACTATTGCATCCGCAGACGTGGTTATGAGGGCTTTCAACACCTTTGCCGAGAGCTTCTCGACGAACAATGTCCTGGGCATTGACATGGAAGGAGGTGGTGTTAGCAAGGCTACGGATTGTATGGTTATCAAAAGTGCCGTCGACTATGCGGACACTCACAAGAACAAGGACTTCCGCTTCTACGCAACTGCAACAGCGGCATCCTTCGCCAAAGCTGCTCTAGAGATCCTGTTCCAAGGAAGTGCGTAAGGATATTCGAAACTACCCGTCAACTCTGGCTACATAGAGATTAATTCTTCAGACACTTTTCGCTTTCTTGCAGCACATATCCAATATATGTTAGACGCTGACTCCGAGTAGATATAGCTAGCCCAGAAGCTAGGCATTTGCAGGTAGTTCAACAAAATCGCCCCTTGACCACGATCCATCTAATAACGCATTGACCTAGTCTACGATAATCGATGCCTTCAAAAGTACCCATCAAGAATTCATCCAAAATCTCAAGCCACAGAGCCAAAAGGCTCTTTGGCCAATTGCTTCCTATGAGATTTTGTGCGAATCCACACTGTCGATCCAGAGTGGTCAAGCCATCACTCAAACTTTACGAGGTCTTGACAGCATAAAGCCTCTAATCAGCGGCATCGATCAGTACATCCAGGCTGCAAAGTCTTTGCTTCATTTCGACTTCGACATTGAGAATTGTTTATGGGTACTGCTACTAGATCCTAGAGTTTGTAGAGATTATGCAAAGCTTTCTAACTATTCTCAGGGCTCTTTGAAATATCTTCTTGAGGTATTGAACATGACAAGAGAGAGGTTTGCCTATGTGTTTGATGCTAATACGTACGGGCGCCCAGTTATCCAAACTACCTGTCATCACCTTCGAAAAGGTCACGAGCGCTCTTGCAGATTTTGGGAAGTCTCTTCCCAATTTCAGAGATTTTGGTGAGATTTCGCGGCGAAACGAAGACACTAAATATGTATTTGCCTTGTTCTTCCAGGACATTTTAGATTTCTTTGCGATTTTGCTGAACTTCTCTAGCATGACACGTGAGTAATCCCCTTGAACATCAGACCTTGGCCCGACGGTTGCATAATTTACCTGCTTTTCCCTTTCCATGAATTTTTGCCTTCTGATTTCTTGTGATTTCTAGAATCTCAATCACTTCATGAGTCATTGTGGAAGAATTGTCTGCGGAAGATTAAAATCATCCGGGACAGCCTTCGTCGCCATGAGGGCTTAGTTATTGGAAACGCAGACTTTTTTCGTATTCATCAAGCTAGATCTGACCGACGGGAACTCACGAGATACAATGACGAGCAAGATTTTCGCGAGGAGCAAAACTTTAAATCCCTTCGACTTGAGCTGAAAATTGATTCATATCTTCCACCCCTGCCAGAAACCTTTCACATTGAGAGAAGGGAATGGCTACAAAATGAGCCCCAATTCATCGAATGGATCGACTCAAAGAAGAAGAAGAGCAGGTGCATCTGGATTCATGGGATTCCTGGCTCTGGTCAGTCCAGTCATGACTCATCAAATCTCGAGGTGCTATTCTAACCATAGCAGGCAAGACATTTCTCACTTCTGATATCATCTACGAACTACAAAGCGACGGTCGCAAGGTTCTCCGTGTCTTCTTGAGCCATAGAAGCCAAGCCACATTCATCAGCGTTCTGCAGTCTCTATTGTTCCAAGCTGTTGAAAATAACCATGCCTATAGGCCAATGGTGCTAGACCTACACCATGCGCAACGTCACACGGACACCAAACAAGTAGAAGACCTTTTGTCCGCCGTTCTCAACGACTCTGAGCAGATGTTTATTGCGATTGATGGCTTAGATGAAGTTGAGAAGGTAACTTGTGAAAAGGTTTTGACATGCTTACTTGAGATATTAACTCGCTGTCCAAAGTTGAGACTGTTGATCAGTTCCCGTGACCAGTTCGAGATCCTGCAACGACTTGAGAGAAGATCCATCTCTTTACGAATTGATCAGAGAAACGGTCACGACATTGACCAGTACACTCGTCGTCGTGGTGAAGCATTCCTCCAGCACCTTCAGGAGGTGATGGGAGTGGATGGAGTAACATCGGCCGAGGTCAAAAGGTCGATGGAGTCGATTTCTAAGAAAGCCAATGGTTCGTCTTAGCATCCGGGCTAGTTCGCTCTACTAAATGACTCCTAGGCATGTTTTTATATGCGAGACTTGTCATGGATGTCGTGACCGAAATGGGATCCGTCGAAGAAATCCGCAACGAGATGCGAAACTTACCAGATGGATTGGATCAAGCGTACGTTTGACATATAACCACCCGAAAACAGCCTAGACTAACATCACCTAGATATGCTCGCATTTTGTTCCATATTAAACACGGTGGAAATTCTGCTTCTCACTCTGCCGCCTATCAGATTCTTCAGTGGCTAGTATGTGCCAGATGTGATGTCAGGGAGAAAGAGGTGCTTCAGGCCATTGCAGTGACACCAGGAATGAAAGGCTTCACGGGGTCGCGCATGAAGTTTTATAACATCAGAAAGATTTGCGGACCCATTTTAGAGTCCAATGATGGTTTTGTGCGTTTCGTGCATTTTTCAGCAAAAGAGTGAGTATTCTTTTCATGGTAAGCTTTAAGAAAGACCATAATTGAGAACTCTTAGATACCTCTTACATCAACAGAGTGACCATTTCATCATTCTTAAGCAGGCACACTTCCAAGCTGCGATGGTTTGCCTCACCTACCTCTCTTTTTCAGCATTAGACGTTTTGTTTTCAGTGGACGGCCCACAATCATTCTCAACAACCAGAGATCTAGTACTGGCTGGTGACTTGATTCTCTTTCAATTCGCAGCAACTCAATGGCTTTATCATGTTAAGGAATGCCTCTTTAGTATTCAAGAATTACAGCGCCAAAGTCTTCGCGAAGCAATTTTACTTTTTTTCAAACATCGGTCAAGATCATCCCACCCTCGCGCCCACCTCGCTACTTCAGAGCGATCTCTAGGTTTACTGCCTGAGACGATAGAAGTATTACTGCGAGACTCGCAAATGTTCGCAGATAAACTCGAAAACGGTGTATTAGATCAGAATGGTACGTGGATCCGCTAGAATTTTCGCATGTAAGCTATCATGGCTGACTCTTTTGAAGGCGAAAGTTGGGCTTTAAAGGACCCAACTACAGTCTCTTCTGCGCTTCTGTCCGTTCGAAACGCCTTAGAAGCCTGTCTTGAGTCTCTTGAGGTACCAAACGTCCCATGCGTGGAAAGCTCTCGTGAAAAGACTATGCAGCTTTATGGAGAAAGTTTGTACTATTGCAGATGGGCATTTTGCTCATATTATCAAATCGGATTCTCTGATCAAGCCGCACGGGATAATCATCTGGAACTCCATTCTCGACCTTATAAATGTATCATAATGGGATGCATTTTTTCCGAACTGGGATTTCGATCCGAAGAGCTTTTAGCAAGGCACTCATCAGAGTCTCACCCCACCAGCGTCGTTTCTCGGGCAGGACACTCTGTCCTCGAGCACTACGTAAATCGCTTGCCGATGCAGGACTCCCGCATCATGTTGGTTCAGGCGGTGACGAATGACCAAGTCAACTCTGTACGCACTATCTTCAAAACAGATATTCAATTGGCCCCAAATAACTTTCAGACTTTACTCTTAACCGCAGCGTCTAGGGCATCTGGCGAAATGATAGATGTTATCTTGGATGAATTCATGGCATGCGAATGGAAACCTCTCATGCTCCTCGATCTGGAGGCTCCTATTCATGCCGCCATGATGGAGAGGAATCTATCGACAATGCGGAGCTTCTTATCAAAGGCTATCAATGGCTATGCCAAGGCCCAGCAGATAAATAAGCTTGCATTAGTTAAGTATGCTCTGAAGATGTGGGACGCCGATATCATGGGTGTTTTAGTGGACGAGTTCTCAATTGAACTTCCACAGGCCAAGCCCAATAACATGTTCTCAGATCTCGTGGCCCGAAGGCCCCGAGTTGACGAAGAAGGGTATCTTACGGCATTCACCTCAATGAAAAAGTATATTATCTGGTCGGACGCATACACTGAAGGTGTGACAGCAGCTCTCGAGCTGCGATCACCTGCTTCTCTTGCCTTCTTTCTCCAGAATGGGGGCAGTCCTAACAATATTGAGTTTGAAGTCGTTTGGAGGACTGTGAACTCCGGTTCAATGAAAGACATGGAAATAATCAAGATTCTATTGCGACACGGTTCAGACATTGGGGCCAGACTTCAGCACCCTCCCCCCTTAAGTACACCTGCTGCTCTGAGGAAGGTTGAGAAATACTTCGGATTGAAATGGTCAGAATTGGTTAGTAGGTCGCAACATGGGAACTTCTAGAAAGCGATCCTTGAGGTGGGCAATAGAAGAAACGCAAGTAGCCAGGCAAGAGAAGGTAACACGCTGTTGAGCAAATCTATCTACTTGTTTTTCCCCATTCTTATCTTCATTTTGATTATCGAGCTAGTCCTTTCCCAAAGCCATCATGTTTAATCTGCTTCGGTTCGGAATCTTTTGTGGCGCTATATCAGGCTGCAAATGCCTGCACAACAGGCCTTAAGACCAGTACCAAGAGAATCTCCATGCCGACTCGAGACACGCACGGCCTAAATACCCACCAGCAACCGACCAAGAGTCTCCAAATCTATTGGTCCGTTTCTTGGAATATAGCCTTCAAATCCTAGATGTTCTTAGTAAGAAAACGATCGCCGCCTAGTTAAGGGGGGATGTTACCTTGCACAAATCAGGGATGTGCTGACATTGGGCAATAGATGGCGAAAAGGAAAATGAAGATGAAAAGATCTGGCGCTTCCACTGTTGCTTTTGTTTAACGTACTGGGCAATGCAGTTAGTGCTGATCTGTGGGGTGCTGACATTCGAAAAACTAAGATCGGGTGAAAAGGAATCAAGTACCTCTTCCACAGAATCTGAACCTGCTACAAAATAACAGATGGTTAGCACTTCTTGAGTCTGCCCTAGCCTGTGTACGCGGTCTAAAGCTTGTTGTTCTAGCATTGGGTTCCAATTGGGCTCCAGTAGGTGTACCCGGCTAGCAACACTGAGATCGACACTACACGATAGATCAGTTTCTGATGGAGGTAGAACTCGTTCATTACTCATTTTAACTTACCCCACACCTGCGCTACCTAAAGTTGCTAGCAGTATGTTGCATGTTGGGTCGCTACGGAATGCATGGAGTGATTTCCTTCGCTGAGTCAGACTATCTCGACCGTCAATCCTTTCGAATGAGAATCCGTCCATCCGCAAAGCTCGAGCGACTAAATCGAGCATAGTTACCCATTCCGAAAACACAATACTGCAATAGAATCAGCTTTTAGTTTCGTCCAAATTCATCCGTACCGTTTACCTTTTGATGGGTGCATCACTTGAGGTAGAGCGCTGCGCTCCACGATCCTTGTCCAGATTACAAAGAAGTGCTCTGACTTTGGACGAAGGTCGGTAACTAGATAGCGTTAGGTGGGGATCTCTGGTGCTATCAAATTGATCATTGGTCTTCCACTGAGACTCTGAACAGATTGGACAATATTCGTTATGGTACTCATCAGTCTCCAGAGACAATTTCTGGCAGCTTGCACAGACTTGATGCAGGCACGGAAGAGTTGCAGCTTTATTGTTGTCCATAGGTTCCTCGCACATCTCACAGTACTCTGTAAGAAGGATTAAACTATCACAACTCAAGCTGCTCTGGTCGAGCCATTGTCGAATTGTCCCTGGTAGCAGATCAAGACCATGGTTGCAGACTTGCCGCAGCCTAAGTATTAGTTGAAAGGTGTTTCTTGTTGAGTTCAAAGGCCCAATCCCTCGAATGCAGAGCCTTTTAAGTGAATTGTAAATGTCTCTCTCATCTTTGTTGAGCTGGACTGGTTGATCTATCCTTTTGGGCGGCCGGAGGTTTAATTCGCCAAACACTGCTTCTTTGGTCCTGCGAAGAGATATCGCATTGACCAGCAGTCTAAGTCGTTGCCATCGTTCGAATGGCTCATAGGTGACGGACGTGACGAACCTGTCCCGAAATACCTTCGGCTTATCGAAAGGGCTTACTCGCAGAAACTCCACAATGCTCCCCAAGTCCTCAATTCTATTTTGAATTGGAGTGCCAGTGATACACCATCTATGTCTGGCTTGTAGTAGCCGGATGCATTCAAGTTGTGGCGACCGATTTCGTATTATGTGTGCTAGGATCAATCTCGGTCAGAAACATGGAAACCTAGCTTATATGCCGCTTTGGCTTACCCTCATCGAGGATGATTCGGTACCAGTTTGTTTGGCTTAGGACGCCAGCTCGCGCTGATCGCCCTCTGGATCTTGAATCAGCTTTAACAGTATCATAAGTTGTCAAAACCACATTAACGTCTTGAAGAGATGCAGCAACCCTTTCTCTGTTCGGACCATGGTATGTCACGTGGCTGAGTGATTCTGGTCTCAAATGTCTGCAAAGCGTGAGATGATCCACAATGATGATTCTTATAAAAAGCCGTTTTAACGTACCTATTTATTTGATCTTCCCAGTTTGAAAGCGCTGAAAGTATAAGCATATCAATGAAGAACATTTGAATTATTTAATGACCTTACTAGAGAGAGGTACGATGACCAAAGTTGGAGTATTATCTCGTCTGTCGCGCACATTCTCCATTTTGACGGTGCCAGAAATCAGTGCTAGGACTGTCAAGGTCTTCCCAAGTCCCATTTCCTGTTTTAATCAGTCTATTGGATACTTGTCTTATAAAGGGACATCCATCTTACATCGGCCAGAAGACCTCCAAGACAGAGTTTTGGGCGTTGAGTTGTTGTGAATCCAGTGACGGTATTCCGAAAACTACACGAAGTCAACAAATTGAAACCTCACTGTCCTGGAATATGACATACATAGGGTCAGACGACTTTGAGTTGTCCTGGAGCTTCTCCCACAGGGTTGCAAACTCAGCACCTTCGCCTTTGAGCACTCCTGCCTCTTTTTCAATCATCATTGCCACAGCCTTCTTCTGGTAGCTAAAGAGACATACGTAAGTAACATTCCTATGATGATGTCAAAAACTTACGTTTTGAGTTCCGTCACCAGTATATTGTTAGATTGAGGTTCTGAGAATTCTCTGGGGCCTATTGCTAAATCAAATAACTCAGAGGGAATCGAAAGGTCAGTTGAAATGAGCGGAGCAACATCTGATGAATTTTCCTCATCATAGTGTCGAGATGCTCGAAATTCCTGGCCCAGAGGAGTCAGCCATTGTGGATTATGATAAAAAGAAGGAGGAACGAATCGTGGGTCTGGGTGTTGGAGCCACAGTTTGTGTTCAATTAGGAATCTGCCGACTTTCAAGGCATCGCTCCGGGCCCCATAAACGATGATAGATATGAGTTTCTCCCCTCTTACGATACCAAAGAGACAAATTGGGTAAATAGATGATAGCTGAACAAGTGCTATACCCACAACCTCATCCAGCATACCCACGTAAGTCCCAGACATCGGGTCCCGGATAACAAAACCGTCAATGGCGACCTCCTGGTTATGGCGGTGGAAGAACCCTGATTGCAAATAGACCTCGGTAACTTGAAGCTGTATGATATGATATCAGCCAGGATATTTTATTGCAGTCATAAAACCACCATTCTGATGTAGCATAATTAGTCTACTTACCATACCGAAACACTTGCAAGTGGCTTGAATGGTAAGATCGGAGTCTTCATATTCTTGGGGAGTTAGGGGTGCAGTGGGATGCGAAATGCTGAGGTTCTCAAGGTGGCACATAATTTCAATGTCGGCCTCGGAGACACCCATCGTACTGTCATCTTGCATATGAGACTTGGAGCCCGATCCACTTTCCGTGATTAACGATCGAAGGTCCTGGTCTCTCGTAAACCCTTGCGGCCTACCACCATACTTGTCGATAGCCAAAATTGAAGACGTCTGCGCAGAATCTTGTTCTTTTGTGTCGCCATATGGGTCAGGATTGGGCGGTGCCAGTAGCTCGGAGTTATTTGGGGTACGTGGCCGTTTGTGGGTGTTGCGAGCGCTAGGAGATAATGTTTCGGTAAGCTGAGAGTCGTCTCCAGAATCCTGCTTCCGCTTATTAGGAAGAGTATGATTCCTCAATGTCAGGCCTTCAAGGGAGCTGTTTTGATCCATCCTCAGTGATGTTTGTTGGGTAAGCTCATTTTGCCAGCCTGATTTTCCGCCTTTCATGGTCTCTCATCAGCCACAGTATTGTTGCTGGTCACAAGACCTCAATCAATGTACGTAGCTATCCTGCTTCACCGCCTTCCCTATTCGGTTACGAGATATACCAGTGCGTCTCAATCTGACGGCTCATGATCTGAACGGTTTATCTTGAATAAGACATTCAAGGCTGATATTGCACTTCTGTGAGTAATAAGAGTGCTCTTCAGGTACTATATATAGTTATCCGTTATCTATCAGGCTAATTCAGCACACCTTAGTTGTCTTCGACTTTTTCATGCACGCAAGGCTATCAGTGGGTTTCTAGAGCTACATACATATCTTTCTTTAAATTACTAAATATTTAACTTCAGTATATGAAAACGTTGTAAAAATTTAGCTAGGATTAGTGAAAATGTATGACTGAACAACCGCCTCATTGACTCGAAGTCCCTCACTGCCTTGCTCATCTGAATTCCCTCCTATCGTACACAGGATGAAGCCACGTATCATAATCCATCTTCATCTTCATCCTCCTCGTCAATCACATTATTCTTCGGGACCTCCTTCAAACTCCGTATAAACTTCGCTGGCACACCGCCCACGAGCGTCTCCGGCTCAACATCCCTATGGACAACTGCACCTGCAGCCACAGTTGCTCCCCTTCCAATAGTGACCCCCGCTAGGATAGTCACTCTCGCTCCTATCCAGCAATCTGCTTCGATGCGTATAGGCAAAGAGTAAGAAGTCCCCTGTGCTTCTTTGCGGCCTTTACTATCTGTTGGATGTGTTGTAGTGCAGATGCAGACGTCGGGACCAATGAGAACACCATCCCCGATGGTGACGAGAGCATTGTCGTAGATGGAGGTCCTGTTTGTTGCAGTCAGATGACATGACCAATCAAGAATTTAGGTCAACTTACTGTCGGTTAATGTAGACTCCACTGCCAATGAAGGTATTGCAACCCCAGATGACGAAGAAAGGTGGCTCAATGGAGACGCCCTTGCCCATCTTGCCCAATATTTCCTTGGCAAGTGCCATGCGTCTCATCTTCAAAGACACAAGACTCATATCATCTGGGATGTCATCATTGTTGAACGTGCGTAACTTTCTCATAACACCCAGCTTAAAGTCATTAAGTTCCCGTGAATTGCTAATATCAAGGCTACGCGTATCAATTAGCCGTCATATTACTAAACGATAGGTGGTCTCACTTCATGCCACTGATCATCTTGCCGAATTCATCGCACCACGGAACGGGTATGTCACTCTCCCGTATCTCCACGATCCGTTGTGGATCTTTGATGGTCGCGGCCATTGTTTCAGATTTTCATGCAGGTTCTGGTCGAGGATTGAAAATGGGATTGGTTGAGGGGGCGGTGAAGGAGTTGAATCAAAACAAAACGCGCTTATGTCAGGTCATTCATTAGATTGAAATTAAACTCGCCTAGTTAATGATCGGTGGAGAATATCACCTTTTGATAACAGATAATTCATGGTTGGACCCCTAAAAACTGGAGGAAAAAGCCTGGTGGGTCTTTTTGAGGTAACTCTGTGCTGGTGACGGTGGCCAATCAGGGTTGAGGAAAGCTGCAAAACAGACAGAGTTAAGGTATTCCTATAAATGTATATATATGTGTAGGAGCGGACAATATCCATTATAATAATTCTAGTCTGATACAGCTATGTCTATTTGTGATATCAGACTGCTGGCCAAGGTACAAAAGCACAGCTTCCATTCCCTCCATTGTTCTGTCAACTTGATCTGATGGAGACGGCTTCAACAATAGTCCCAGAACCAGATACTGAGCAAGTTTTGGTTACCATTCATCATGTATCAGAATAGTGAGCTATCTTACGGCTCATCAAGAATGTCTGCAGTCGTAACACACGCCATCGAAGTGTGCGTCTTGAAACCCTTGTATCTGCACAACGTCGCTACATATTTCACCGGAATTTTCTTGAACGTTGCAAAACTAGATTCGATATATAACTCGAGTCGCAAGGACCTTCACAGTCATTGAATTCTGTACTGAAATTGCGTTGAGCGACATGGCTTCATTGTCGGTCACGGACCTGATATTAATTAAATTGTTTCTCAATATAAATTTGTCGTTAAAGAGCAAGACCAGTATCTTTGTCTCGCGGGTATTATAGCTAAGTTTGTCGTCATTATATCATTGTCTATCGGAAATAAAAACCGATTTGCACAACGGACAGTCCTCGTGGCGTTCTCGACGTAACGAATCGGCGCATCTCATATGAAAAAGATGCTCGCACGATAACCTCCGAACGTTTTCATCGCCCGGAAGAGATTGCAAGCAGACACCACTATAGAATAATCAGCACCGACTCGATAAAACATGAGGATACGACTTACCAAACTTCCAATGAGCTGAAATGGGAATCCCCTCTATTCCTTCGCCTCCAATCATATCTATGTTTTCTTGGTTGCCCAGCTTCAAGTCTTGACGGCGTTATAGCGTCTGCAAATCTACTTCTCCATGTCTGTCTTGGTCGACCGCGGTGACAGTAAAGTCTCGGTAGTTTAACCAATATTCTGAGATGCGCATGTCAGTAGTGAGCATAACTGTGTGATATAAATTTGAGTCTCACATGACTGATATTAATATAAGCATAATTCCACCGAATAAAAACCATGGTAAATGCACTGTTGGGGCCCTGCATAAAACAACCTCTTAGCTTATCAGATTGCCTGGGAGTGGCTTTTGAAGTGGTGCGCTTACATATTGTTTTTATAATATTTTGTGATGATGGGTATTGATGATCACTGGCATACCCACCGCCAGTTGTAGACTGTCGGAAGAGGAAAAATCGTCAAATTTGGGTATCAGGCATTTGTGTCTCGAAAAGCAACAACTAGACAGGAATTGATAGGTTGCATAAAAGTGTCGAAATCGATTGCCAGAACGCTGTGTCCGTACATGTGGCAAAAGTTGGAAAAAATGACGAGAAAGAGAAAGAAAGGCGTGGTTCCCCCCCAATATCAACCTTTCCCCTTCGCACAGGATCATCAGCCAAAGAGCAAAGAGCCAAGGGATAGGCATCGCCAGCACTGCCACCTGCCAACCCAAAAGCTAAACCCAACTCAGACACTAGCGAGAATGCCCAGAGTTTCCAACATGCGACAGTTGACTGAGCTGCTTGCCTCACAAAAGTGGTCGAAAATTACTACCTACCGTGCCTATCAAGCTTTGATGACGCGTTCAGGTGCTGGGATTCCCTATAAACTGGACCTTTTAGGGAGCTTTTCCAGTGTAAATACGGTTTCACGGTTCTTCTTTTTTTCTCAGCGTGACTGGGTTTGTCGTAAAATTGTGGATGCGCCAAGGGTGCTCTTAATCTTGGGTCCTGGCGCCAAGTCGGCATTGTGTAGGATATCCGGTATTAATTCTAGGCAAAGGGGAATAAACTTTTTTTTTTCTTCCTACTTTGGTTCTTTGCGTGATCATTCCATTTGTCCGAGGTTTCCTTAAAAGGGTCTAACCGCCTGATTTTCGTATAGCTGCCGGTTCACTGTGAGAGGGTTGATACCCACCCAGACATGGAGACTGTGGGCAAACAGTATTCCGGCCGCTGACTAACATGACAGTCCACTGGTCGAGACAAAAGGGTAGCAAAAATGCCAAGATATACCAAGGCTTGTCGAAAGACAATCACCAAGAATTCGGATCATGCACCCGAGTCATGCTTCTTGACTCTTGTCGGTAAGACGAGTCGCCCAGAAGTTGATCCATAATGGAAGGCCGTTAACCGTATATAAAAGACAAGATCATCTGCATCATCGCAATGACGCTGAGCTTTGCCAATCCCAGCCCGAGCCTTGTCGTCCGAACCATGGGCTGCCACTTGTCACTCTTAGTTCCCGTCCAAGAAGACTGGTGTATAAACTAGCCAGCCTTGACAGTTGACCGCATTGTTCATCTAATATCTGCGCCCGTTCTCAAGATTGCGGTGCTCTTTCTCTGTTTCTCTCGTAGGGTCATTCTTATCGAAAACACCAAAGTTCGTAAAAGCCCTGAGTCAATGTGCAACCTTGAAACGCCCCGTTCTATAACAGAGATGTTTTGTCAATTCCCGAGAAACCTGGACCGAAGAAGTCTAGATTGGAATAAGGTTCGACCCACTGATGTGCGTCGCATCCCCCAAGATATATGAGTGCCGTGCGCACAGAATTGATCGGGATATAGTCAGTGTGTATACCTGCCTACCTTGGGGCGATCAGTACGGTTAACAGATGTGCTTGAAAGGGTCCAAGGGCCACTTGGTGATAATGATTACGAACATGGCTCTAACTACAGCATACATATGACTTGATTGCTCATTCCTCTCAGGTACTGAAATCGTGGTTGATGTAATAGCATCGGCCACAATAGGGTCCCCGTGGCTAGCCCTACCTTAACAACCATTGCCTATCTTGGTCAAAGATTGAGCGAAAGATCACTGTTACATATTCTGCTATCGGTCGATCTAATAAGTAAATGTCCAAGCGTTTGCGATCTCGGAGTAATTGTTCTTACATCGGATATCGGTACTCCAGAATTATGAGAGGTACCTTGGCAGGTGATTCGCTGCACAAATAGAGTGGCTATTTAGCCAGGTCTTATGTTTTATCCATCCAGCCAGCATTGTCTCTGCATCTCAACAAATTTTGACAATCAGTCAAATACCCATGTCCGTGCCGCATGGCGAAATTAGAGGACACGGTACAGGCTGTTTGATTCACATGTGATAGCCACAGGGGTCCTCCAGAAACAGGGGTCATATCGTTATCTCGAATTCTTATCGTTTATCTTCCTATCGCTTATCGATTGCAAGACGGAATGATAAGCACGTGTCAATCCTTCGCGGCGCGTCTACCCTAAACTAGACATGACAGATGTCGGTAGGAGAATAACTCCGGTGGCACAGCGGATAAAGGACCTCTCACGTTTATCTTATTTAGCTTGGCGTCAGCACAGATTGAACAACTAATACACTCTACCGTCTTCTTGCTTCAATGAGAGAGCAGTTTGACGCGAACCAAGCATAGGCATCGTCAGAGTGTCAGCGCGTCAAGCAAAATGACGCAAAATTCTCTTAGCGAGTACGCTAAGCAGGAGGCTTTCCCTTCTCACTGTGAAATAAACTCGTCAGAGGAGTTAGACTTTTGAGAAGTGTGAATTAAATCTCCCTTGAATAGATTCACGATAGATGAAGTAGAATAAACGCGGAAAGATTCAATGTGCAGCACTGTACCCCAGATTATTTGATGATCGTCGCCAAGATAACAAGCGCTCTCTTCCCACACGAACAGGAACAGCCGCAATTGAAAGGGTGGGGAAGTAAAATAAAGTCAATGTTCCGCCCGCACGCATGCATGCATTGAACAGTTGTACAACCATTACTCTGTGCCATTATCATTATCTGTAAGCGAGTCATACCCCTCCCTCACTGGGAATGTGACGCTCTTGCTTCTGAGTGAAACCTGATCATTTGTCTAACCATCACTAGCATCAATATTTACAGCGCCCGGCCTTGCCAGTTTAAAGATAGTGGGCCCAGAGCTGACCCCATGTGGTGTAAGTGATTGGTGCCGTCTAGTTCCTTACGTGAATGCATGTACCTTGCATATGACGATACTATACCGTTTAGTTAATTACCGCCTGTGCTGCTGTCCAATCCCTTGTGCCATGTGTGCTTGGCTGTGGCTTGCACGTGCGTCACTCGAGAGTTTCCCTTCGGTTAGTTTCACGGCTGAAGGTCCGCCCAAATTCTTGTATCCGAACTGGGCTTGGGAAAAGCAAATGGGCGAGGATGTGAGGGAGGGATGAATGGCTTGGTTCAAAAAGAGACCTGTCTGCTGTTTTCTGCAGATCTTCAGCTCCTTGTTTCTTTTTCAAGGTGTAACTCGACACCCTCTTGACCCTCTCTCTACCTCATCTCACCTCACCTCACCTCACCTTAAAACACGTACGCAAGTCAATCGCCAAGTGGGAGCCATGGAACAACAAGCGACATCCCTATCCCACATGCCGACATGGCAAAGCAGCGAAAAAGAAAAGGCGGCCATGTCGCACCCTCCTGCGCATTTGCTCGAGAAGGGTTTTGAACCTCTTGACGCAGACAGAATGGATCTACGATGCATTTTCGCCAACAGACTCATGCCCGTCGCTTTTGCTCTACCATGGATCGCCAGCATGTTAATATCCTGGATTCCTTTTACCAAGATTTCTCTATTTGACGCGCCCGACTTCCTGTAAGTTCCCCTCAATTGTGCTTTACTGTTGGATCAATTGACTGACTCTTGTAGCATTCTCGCCGCTCTCATCAGCACCATCGAAGTTCTTAGCATTGTCGCAGTCTTTGTCTACACCTCCCTCCGCTCCGATACCGAGTCCCCCCTCAAGGAGAAGGTCTACCGAGCGTGGTTCTGGTTCCTGTTTATTAGCCCTTTCGTTACTGGTACTATGGTTGTTATCATGGCGAGCGACATTTCTTGCGACCCCGAAGATGATCTGGACATGCATCAGCCCATTTGCCAGGTGGGAATCCGTCTCATCAAGGCTACCGCTTTGTGTCGCGCAGGCATAATGTAAGTCCCTCAATTGATGGATGACCTCAATGTACCAGCACCTGAGACTAATTGATGGCAGCGCTACATTTCTTTTCGCGACATCATCATGGCTAGACCAGCGCCCCAAGCGTCACGCTACTTACCTGTAAACACAAACCCTGTTTTAGTCAATGGCGTCACGACTCTTCTTTTTGTATAACGACATAAAGCATAACATAAATAGTTCAAGTTCAACACGATACCCCAGGAAAGCATAAATAAATTAATTGATTCAACAAACCATAACTACAACCAGAACCAAAACCCCGCGTGAACTTTGTCTTGTTTCTTTGCCAAGTTTTCGGTTCAATTGTGCCGATAACCTTCGGGAGTCTGCAAGCCGGAACTTTGAATGACGCCAAGGTTTTCCCTCTTGTCATCCGAGCTACCCGTTTGGCCAGCTTGCTCTCTACTCTTTTCATCGCGACAGACTGTGTCGCATCGCTTATTCTCCCACTTACCGGCGTCTGTCGCAAGCGTTCAGGTCACGGGTCATTCAAGCCACGCAAACTCTGTTTTTAAGCATAACGGTCATTCTGACAAAATAATTATCGCAACTTGCTAGCAGTACCTGGCACGCAACCGTTCAGTTCAATTGAAGCACACCTAACCCATTCTTCCCGTTCCCGTTCCTATTCCCATTCCTATTCCTATTCCTGTTCCTGAACGGGAGCTGCCGCATGCGGCTCGATTCCTTCCATCACATTCTTCTCGTGTGCTCGCTTTCTCAACCTGGCTAGACTTATCTGTACTGTGCCTCTCAACAGATTCGGCGGCTAACCTCTTTCAAGCCTTCCGGGAGTCAACGGTATAACTCCATACCGAGGATGTATTCCGTTATCCGAGCTTCATTTAACCTTTTTGTGCCTTGGTTTTGTGCCTCTGATTAACTACCGTGGACCTGGGCGATAGCGGGGATGCTAATGTTCTCAATGGTGATCTAGGTTCACCATCGGCTGGAATGAGCGGCGTTTCGCTTTGTGGTGGGATAACGCCCAAAGAAGCTTGTTTCGTATCAAATACGTCACTAAATGTTCATAATTGGAGAACTTGTCAAAGCTTCAATTCGTGCCTGAATGTAAACATTCCAGTCATGCGATGATCTCGGTTCTTCGGAGTCCGTTCGTAAAACATCATGCGTTTCATCTGCATAACCTTACTCTATATCCGCGGACATGCGACCGCTAGACCATAGGGCGTTTCCATGCCCACGACGGTTAGCATCCGATCAGTAATAGCTTGATAGGCACGCGGATCAGGATTGTAATTGATAGTGAATCAGGTGGGACTGTTGCTTTATTCAATTACCGGATACCATCATGTATTCCCAAAGCATGTTAAACTCCAAGCAACTCAAGACTTCCATGATCCATAATAGCAGCAGAATACCTCTCTGCCATAGCAAAAACAGCTTCATCAGGCTGCATAGCCTGTGGTGTCATGGCCCAAAGAAAGCCCTGCATACAATACCTACTATAGTCTCCCCAGATATCCTCCCTCGTCATCTTCGGACCCCCCTCCTTCTGTAGAGCCTCAAGATAGGTGTCGAAGAGCTCTTTCTCATGCTGTCGGCGGTCCTCTACCGTCAAGCAACCTGTGAGAAAGTACGAAACGTCGAGAATTGATGGACCGTATTGTAGACCCTGCCAGTCGAGGAATCCGGGGGTACCATCTTTGACAATGAGTGTGTTGCCGATGTGATCGTCTCCATGGATGAGAGAGAAGTATTTCTGGTCGGCATCTGCGAAACTCCATAGGGCTTGGAAAGCGCGTTTGATGCGATCTGGATCCAATAATTCTTTTGCGACAGGTGGACGAATCTTCTCGTCTCCAAAACGTGCTCCCCAAGGTGCTGGTTCGAGCAAAGCCAGAATAATATTCCGTACCGGATTCTCCAACTTCGCACCATCTTTTCCAAATAGCCACGGATATTCTTCCTCTTTGGTATTCCAAGTCTTCGCATGAAGACTAGCCAACTGCTTCAGTCCCTCGCCCACACGTTCAGGCGTCCATGGCTCGAGCATCGTTCCAAAGGTTGCTTCGCTAGAGATGTCGGACATGACAACGATACCTTGTCCGTTAACAGTGTCTGTACCCGCGAACCAAACCTTTGGTAGAAGCAGATTTGTTTGAGGGGCGACATGATAGTAAAATTCGGCTTCACGACGATACGTCGCCCACATTTCGGGAAATGCTACTCGGATTGCCGGGTTGAAACCGCCCTTGACAACTAACTTTTTGGGAATTTCGGTTTTGACATTGTCGTCCAACGTGAGGTCCAAAAAGAGCTTGGAAGCAGTGCCGTGGATGACTGATGTGATTTCGAACTGAGTGACGGTGACGCCAAGAACGGACGACAACCATGCAGATGTGACTTCTTCTGGGGTCATAGGCAGAGCCTTGTCTGAGTCGAAATCATCCCGGAGGGGCTTTGAGCCTGTTACTAAGGACTCAGACATTGTGTAAGGTCTGAGAACTGACAATGAGATAAACGGACAAAGTGAGCTGAGAAAAAATGCCGGCAGATCATGGCGAGACTATATATCCTTGCGTATGGAGCAGCTGAACTTGATAGGTCACTTCCGCAGTCCAATAGCTGAGTAGAAAGAGTCATGCTGTTGGTTCACCCTGGTCATGACCTGATGGGAGTTGCATCCGCGTGGGTCTTGTCAAAGTTCTGACTCCAATCAAGCAGTTATTCTCATCAACAGGATTCGAGTAAAGCTGAAGCGAAAGTCTATAAGCGAGAATGTCATGTTGTTCAGGATGACAATCCCTGAAATCACATACGCAGCAGCGTCGCTGTCGCAGATTAAGGTTTCCTATACAATGGATGTTAATCCCGGTAATTGACAATACATACGAGGACAAATACAGCATATTCCCACGTTATTCAGTCCAACCTCTCTCCTTATCAGCGATTGATCCAATTCCGACTTTTGGAACCATGGATGCCGCTGTCAACATATACAATACATCTGTCATACCACCACCAGATGGCATCATTTCAAATTTCGACAGGACGCTTTCTAGCGTTCAAATAGCGACCATTGCAGTATTTGCAGTGACTTACTTCTTGGCAACCCTGAGTCTCGGCATCCGATACGCTACTAGTGTATTGGTGGTCAAAGAATGGGAATTAGATGTTGGTAAGTGGTTTTTTGCGCTATATGTAGCCGTTCGAAATCTAACCTGGTCAAGTACTTATCACACTTGCTTGGGTAACGGCGTTGGGATACTTCATCTCTGTATGCCTCATGATGAAGTTTGGATGGGGATCGCATGCTTGGGATGTCACACTCGCTGAATTGGTTCATTACAACAAGGTACGTGCTAATATCCAAAATGCGGCCTATGACTGACCTTTTTAGTATCTCTCACCAACAACGTTGACTTACATGTGGAGCCCAACCTTGACCAAACTTTCCATCTTGTCAGTCCTGTATCGCATCAGCCCAGCTCGTCGCCATCAGGTCGCAGTCTATACCATCGCCGCTTGCCTACTGATTTACACGATAACATTTACTGTCCTTCTTTCAGGGCGATGTAACCCTCGAGATGTAGGCTCAGGCGTATGCTTGAATAGTCTTGCTATTTCGCAAGTGGTGCTTAATATCGCAACCGATCTTTCCATCATCATTCTACCACTACCGACTCTTTACCATTTACAAATGCCCTTTCGACAAAAGCTAGTAGTCGGTGCTATTCTCTCAGTAGGGTCCGCGTATGTCAATTCCCTCCGTCTACAAATACACCGTGCTGACAAAAAGATTATAGTGTCTTGATCGCATCCATAGTCCGAGCCCCATACGTCCAAATCTTCGCCACCAACCCCGACTTTACACGCAAACAAGCCGAAGCTGGTATATGGTCTCTAGTAGAGCTCAACATGGGCATCGTATGCAATAACCTGATGCGTCTAAAACCTTTCTTGAACAGATATTTGCCCAGGTTCCTCAGTTACTTGGGCCTCTCATCTGGCAAGTCGAAACAGAAGAAGAGCGACTCACCCAAGAGCATCAGCAAGGGAAAATGGAAACGGAAGTCCTCGCAAGGCTATCAGCTGCATAGTATCGGAAATGGAGAAAGTAATGAGAGAAGCGGAAAGAAGTTGGACATGGAGGATGATGGACTTGGGAGTTTGGGTGGGGACGCATCTCATCCAAATGTCAGCAGTGAAAGGATATGGAAAGACTAATTCGGGGAGTTTATATTGTTGTATACACACCTAGAGAGAAAGTCTTGTATGGATTCTTAATGATTACCTTTCTGTAGCTGCAACTACGAAAGAGACGGCTTATGATCTTCTTCATATCTCTTCATCCGGGCTGGAGCTAGCATCTGTTTGGGGCTTCATGACAATACCACCGCCTGTGAATAAAACGACGAGCGGTCATCAAGTGCCGACAAGTACGTACGAGGATAGAGTTTTCCACCACCAGTTTACACTTTGAAACATCACGACTCCATTGCTCGCCTTTTGCCTTACCCTAACATAAGCTCCGGGCTGGTGCACAAATGCCCTTTTTCTTCTTCTCACCAACATCAACCACCTACAAGAAACATTAACCCTCCAGTCCAACCACTTTTCACCATGGCGATATTCTCCTTCTTAAATGGCCCGCCGACAAGTAAAAAGAAACCGGAAGCCAAAAAGACCAGCAAGGTACTAAACACACCTCCCCCAGTAGTTGCAAACTCTTATCCTTGCTGACATATCCTCTCGTACACAAGGGAACTTTTGCTTGGTTTAAATTTTCCACAATCTCAAAATTTACTGTCGGTGTCTTCGAAGCAGTTTCTGAGTTCGCTGATTCCTACATGAGCGTCCTTGAGGCCGTTGGATAGATAGCTTACCTCGCCGAGTTTTTCCGTCCAATCGACCATGGCTGCTTTGTGGTACTGAGCAAAACGGTATAGCGAAAAAGACTCTGTTACGAACTTTGGGTAGAGATGACTTCGGGCTATATTGGTATTGATGTTGGTGACGAAAACCTTTCATTACTTTAGGCTCGCCTGGCCATAGTACTCTAGACACTTTATGCGAAATTAGTCTTTAACCGTAGACTGTTCTATCTCAGCCACTAAGTCTTGGAAAATACCTTTTATTCCCAAAATAACTTGGCCTTGATCCAATCGTGGTGGTTAGGAAGCAAGTCCGAGTACCCATGCACCACCACTCATGGCAGTAATACGAATTATAGCCCATTGGACATCTAACATCAAGTTCCACTTCTTTGAGTCTTCCTCTGGCATATTAATAGTAAAATCCTGACCTGAGAGAATTGGAATGTTCATGTCGGATCTTATGGCGGCGATATCAGCGCCGTGTTTGTCCTTATAAGGGGGGCTGTTTTCGACTTCGTATTTGATTTGCTTTTCGGCCATCTTGATGAATTCACTATCGTCCCCATCCATAGTAATGCTTTTGTTAGGTTTCTCTCATCGACGGCATAGCTAGTTGAATTGGATGGTGACATTGAACGAGACCTTTGCCAGATCAGTGGACTCACCAGGTTCCTCACAAGGAGCGATGCCTGTGCAGTATAGCCCAAAGAAGGCTAAGCCCCAGTAGTGGCGTAGTTAGATATTCATGTTCAACATGTTCCAGTATTTACCAGAGCTACCAAGCTCCGCGCGGTTGGCTAAAAGGGAACACAGCTCTGTAGCCATGTCCTCGCTGAAAAAGGCATGTAAGGCTTCCGCGATAGCTGAGGTAAAATAGACATCGTCAAGAACCTCGTTCCACGAAGAAGGGAGGATAGAAGTCACTTCTGGGAGTCTTTTGTGCTGGGAGACGCACTTAGAATCATCTCGGCAGCGACAGTTCATTCTCCCCTCCTTTCCGGCGACTGAAGGTACACTGGCAGGATCCCTTTCGGCCTGAGTGTCAATGAGGACTTTTGTGCGCTAGTATTTATCTTAACGTTGCGCGGGGGTAGCTTACAGTGCTTGACTAGGTTGACCACAAGTTGCAGGTTGTGATACAGCTCAACGCTTCGAAGCTTACTATTAAGCCAACCAACCTCTTCCACGGAGCTCATGGGGACAAGGAGAACTATAGAGACGTGCGTAGCATCGAGCCGAAATGGTTCAAACATGTATTTCCCGTTATCATCCTTTCTAGTCTTGATCTGTAAATATGGGACTTTTCGGACCTGTGCTGGATCTTGAAGGCATATTCATACCTTCGCTCCTTGGTAGCTGCCATATTGGACTTTTGGGTGGTACTGAATACTGGGCGCGCATTTAGAAGCCTCACGAGTACTTTTACATCCCGTGGATGGGGGTTGCGGTCGAGGAAGGATTTCAGGAGGTTGGGCTGCCTCTGATGCCCGTCTTGCTCGCTCATGATTGTTGAGATATGAGGAGCAAAAGTAAGTGTTTAGCAGAAGGAGAATCATTTTCCAAGGCTTCGGATATCAAATTAAGATAGCCTGATGTTTCAGGCTCAGTTTATGTAAAGCGACTGAACTGTTTCGTCCTTAGGCTGCTGCATTTGCGAGAACCTGCAGTTACTTCCTGAAAGAGTCTTGAGAAGCATAGATAACTTTCTGAATCTCGCGATGCAATGAACTCTAATTTCCTGGAAATAAATATCTTTTTATGACTGGGTCTGAAATTGATGGGTAGATAGACTGGCTACCTGGGTACCACCTCCGCAATGATATGAGCCGACCTTCGCAGATGCACACCATCTCCCCCACCATCATCAGAATCCTCCATGCGACACTCTCAATTGCCAGTGTTAGAGTTAACAGATGCGCGTGGAACAGACGGCACCCTACTCGGATCCTTCACTAAGCCACCCAGGAATCTCCGCCTCCAGTTTCTCGTGGACTTCTACTACATCCTCCTTTGTCATCATCCCATGTTCGACAAAGATTTTGCCAAATTGGTCAATGAATCGTCGATAGTTCTCTACATAATCAGTATGAAGCTTTATTAGTCGATTGCAGCTCATACCTTTGACGGCCGTCCACTCTGTCACCAGCTCTTCCAATGGTTGAGCTCTTTCGGTGTCGGCTGACTGCCTGTGGAACATGTTGTTGAGTCCTTCTTGAAAGGCTTGGATTTGCAGCGCGATGGTTTGTAGCTGGGGAGCGAGGGTGTGATACGCATCAGAAAACCCCTGCATGTTTAATTTCTGCCATTAAGGTCCTTTGTGTTTCTCGATGCGGTTGGCAATGGTCTCTTCAAACATCTGTAGGCGGACGATCGATAGTTGGAATTTGACAATGTCGGCGGATGTCACCGCATGGTTGGGCATTGTTGCGGTGTTGATTTGCAGATGAAAGGGGGAAACGTGAATGGGAGGGACCTGTCGATGTGTAAAAGAGGATTGCCGCGCATGTGCCTTTCAGTGAGGTGAAGGTCATCGAACCATAAGTACCTATGGATACCAACAAACAATCACTGGCGATGTACCCACTTCACTTTGGCAGCTGGCAATCAGTGGCAGCGACAAAACAAAGAAATTCAGTTGAAGTAACAGAATTATTCGGCCAGACAAAACAATCAAGTGAATACGTAGGCAGAAAAACAACAAACAGGCCTGAACAAACGATGACTAAGATGAAGA
The DNA here is from genome assembly GCA_004367475.1 of Fusarium camptoceras. Taxonomy (NCBI): domain Eukaryota; kingdom Fungi; phylum Ascomycota; class Sordariomycetes; order Hypocreales; family Nectriaceae; genus Fusarium; species Fusarium camptoceras. Next base: position 11,587 of record QGED01000169.1, on the reverse strand, counting down.
TATATAGAGACGCCAACTTACTTCTCTCGCTTCCTCCTGCCTCATTCCTTTTCACGATTTACATCTAACATCCCACGCTAAACACTAAAACTTGCGATAACAGGTAAGTCGTTTGAAACTCCTGTTCTGTATGAGAGACCTCATTATTGACCAGTAGAACTCTACAGCTCAGCATGAAAACAACCGAAGTCCCCCCTGGTGCCGCGACCGCGAGCACAAATGCGCAGATTCGATCGCTTGAAGCTCTTATCAAAGAACTTAGTGAAGAGATCAAGGCTCTGGAGGCAAAGGTTGAAGCCCAGGAAAGGTCACAAGCCCAAGACGCCGAGAAGTCCGCTACCAAGTTAAAAGACCTTGAAAACCAAATTAAGAACCTCAAGAAAGAGGAAGACGACCCCAATCCCGAACTCACCAAGTGGCAAGATTCTGTAATCGATGCGCTTTGGGAGCTCGACCCCTACGATGAGTACCGCCAGGGAGGTGAAATCGAAAAGAGACTCGACGACATGGACAAGCGACTCGATGATATGGACAGCCTTTCAGAACTACCACCCGACAGAACGAACCTTTTCCCAAAGGAAACGCTTCGATGGCCATAAGGGCCTGCAACTATTGTGGGAGGTTGATCAATAGCGTGGTGCCTTTTTGATCTTGTTGGTATCCACTATTTTTGTTCTTGATGGCATTTGATAGCTCCTCGTCGTCGTATTCACAGGTGGTGGTATTCTTATGTTATGCAGCACTGAATAGATACTAGCTTTAATCTGTAAGGAATGGAAGGGGATCATAAGCTGTCTTTTCCATAGCTACCCGGGTGATGCGGAAGTCAGATAGAGAGATGGAGAGTTAGTTAGCTGGTCTATTTACACAGGAGTTGGCCGATTGTCAATCCCATCCCAATAAACGAGACAGAAACCCCCTACTTTGCTCCCTACTCTCAATCAAATCCTGAATACTATTCCTGTAATGTTGTGGTAACCTAATCTTCACGAAGATTTCTTGGAGCTTCTCCTTGTTATCCGTCCTCGCGCCTCGAGCAAGCATGAGCTCCATCGCTCTCCCAATATCGTCGACCAAAGACTCTGAGTTCAAGCCATTATCAGCATGCTGATGACACATTGCCAAAAACATATTCCACGGACTAATACTATCGTAGATGTAGATCCCTGCATTTGGATCTGCCCCTAAATCGAGTAGGAGTTCAACGATGGGTACCACAGGACCTTGTTCGAGATCGTTTATTTGTAGTGGCGTGATCATTGCTGGTCGGAGCGCGTAGTCCAGTAGTGGACGACCCCCCTTGCGGCTTATCTCTGAGGGGTCCTTGTGTACGCGATCGGCGGTGTAGAGACTTAGTCGAGCTTGTATCGCCGCGGCTAAGAAAGTCTTCTTGCGATACTCTTGGAATTGGCCTCTGGGGGGATTTTTTCTATTCGTCCAGTGATCGCCCAAGTGGGCCAGTTGCTCCGTATTCGATCGATCCAGTTCATCCAGAATGCTGAAAACATGTTCCAAGCCCCTTCTATCTTCCTTCTCTTCCTGTCTTACAATGGCCTGTTCTATGTTGCGCGCATAGTGCATCAGACCGTCGGATAGGATGAATAGGTGGTTGTAATTGGGTTTGCTAAGGTCTAGTGTTTTGGTCAAACCGAGCATTATTCTGCAGAGAGACAGGTGTGGATCGAATTCCTGAGTAGGCCGCTTGTGGATCATGGTGTCGATGACACCTGTGTCGAGGAAGAAATCCCTCACCGTTCGATGCAGGAAGTCGACTTGACTCTTGAACAGCCTAGTCTCTGTCGGGTTTTCCGTGACATAGAGTAGATCGCCACAACGGGCGTGTAGCCTTGTGCTTGATCGCTTGCCTATAGCCTCGACTTCAATCTTCGCTAACGGCGCTGCTTTCATGGTCAAAGCGTAGTCAGGATCGTCCATCTCGCGGTCAAGAAACTCAAAGGCAAGTAGAGGTAAAGATTGTTCTGCGGCGATGACAGTCCGAAATATTCTGGTGGCACTGTCCCAGTAGATAGTCTCGATGGACTGTAGCATGTGTTCAAAGTACTTCTGCAAGTCGTCTGGAAGTTCGTTGAGTCTGTTCTGCAGATCCGAGTAATTATCGTCTTTGAGGAGCCCTCTCTTGAGGGAGTTGACCACAAGGTAGACCCAGAGGAATACCCCTTGTGCTCGCTGTACGATGTCATCTTTGATCCCCGAACAACGAGGGTCCAGTCGCGAAAGCTTCTGGAACTTAGGATCAACTCCCAATTCCTCCCTGACGTAATTTCTTATGTCATTCCTAGTTAAGTCTTCGAGTTGCAGCTTCCAGTTCACATGGCTGAATTCTCTATCAAAGGCATCCCACGGTCGACTGGACACACAAATCTTGATACAGTCGGACGAAGCAAGGACCCTCAACGGGCTCAGAAGCTCTTCAAATGACCCTTGATAGTGTTGCGCCCCAGCAGTGTACTCGTCAAGGCCATCGATGAAAAAGCAAAATCGTAATGGTAACGACTCTTGGGAGGAGAGTTTTTCAAAAGCTTGGAATAAAGCTTTGTCGTCCCAAGGGTCGTCACCTTGTTGAGAGTCGTATATAAGGTCAATAAGCTCGGGACACTCTCTCAAAACCTGGCAAAGGATGGTTTGGAATAGCCCAGTAAGTGATTTCTGCATCGACAAGCCTGCATTCCAGAAGAAGTGGCTCGCTGTAATAACCCTCCGATCTTCTCCCCACGCACGAAGCAGCTTTTGAGTTTGATCATGCGTAGCGATAAACTTCATCAACGTGGACTTTCCACTACCAGCCTTTCCTTTGACCCAAAAGAAACCGCTACCTTCTTCTAGCCACTCTTTAAAGCCCGTTCTTCCTCCTTTGAAGACCCAGCTGAAAGTGGCTCGGTGGCGGACCTGAATAGCGCTATGCCGCTGCCTGATCTCTCTAAATTTAAGACTGTTGAGAAATTCCTGGTGGATTTTAACATGCCGAGCCTCGGCGAGGAGATTGTCAAGATGTGAGATTACCGCCTTTGCTGCGTCGCTCGCTCCCAGGTCTTTGACATTAGTCTTGCGAATAAGAGATTCAATTGCTTCGAGTTTGGTGGTGGTATTGGCTTCTAACACATCGTTTTGGTGCCTTAAATCACGTACCACAGCAAGAACTGATGATTGCCCTGCACTAGACGTTGTTAGCAGGATCACATAAATCAACATCAAGACTCACTTTGATGATGTCGTTAAAGCAAGGAGCAAGGTCTGTTGCACACTAGAAAGCTTCCCCTCTAACGCTTGGATCTCTGTATTTCTCAACCGGCGAAGCATCATTGTTCGTATAGCCTCCAAGGATCTTCGCTCTCCAGGCCTTCGACGCAGAAACCCAAGCAAAGTGATGAGGTCTGAGGTATAATCGTCACAAGCCTTAGCTGTTTTGAGCAGATTTTCATCGATGATCACTTGGTGACTATCCTCTGCATCTGGTCGAGCTTCTTTAATGAGACCGGCAAGAGTCTGCAGTCGTTCCGTGTTGGCGAGAAAGTCCTCATCCTCTTGGATCAGACCGGATGTCGATTTATATGCTCGTTGTGCGGTTCTGGCTAATTTGATACCCACCTCTGCAAACTGGAGAATATTCCCAACTAGAGCTATAGCAGCTAATTCAGCCATGCTGAAGAGGTTAATTCTGCATGTGGGAATTGGAAAGAGAAATCAGGCTGTGACATGTCACGTCGAGAATGCCTCGCTGACCGGATCATGTGGCGGGCCGATGCAACCATCCATGTCGAGGCTGACTGGCCTTGGTGGACGCAATCTATTTCGTCCATCCCATGGAACCTTTCACCCAGTAATCATGTTTAGGACGAAAGGTAGTAGCACTACACGTCTCGGTCGTACTACGCAATGGCCTCAAAACGACGTTGGTAAGAGTCACATAATTGTACCGCTAGCTGACCGAGCTAATCTCGCTAGTCAATCGAGCTGAAATCGAATCAGATGAGGAGGCGGGCTTCTACAATGAAGTTGGCCAAATCACTGGAAATATTGAACAAGTACCGCTTTCCAAAGACGAACGTATCTGGATAAGAGTGCCAGTCTCGCTTTTCATGTCTCTTATCTACAAGCCAATGTCCCAGCTTGAACAGCCGTTGTCATGGCTTTTAAAGTCAATTGCATGGCTTCTCACGCCATTGCATGCTTTGTTTACGACTCCCCAGGGTCTTGTAGGATTTCTGGCTGTGTTTATCATCATATTTATTCCTTTTTTCATCGTTTCGGGATATCTCTCCAGTATAACAAAGCCATATCCTCACAAATGACCGTATTGAGAGAAAAAAAAAAAGGAAGCAGTAGTTGTACTTCAAAGGCCTGGTCGCTATGTTTGAGCTCTTTTCAACACCGTCATAGCGATATTCCTTACTCAAAGTTTCACATAAATAATACGGGACGGGCGATGGAACTTGTGGTAACCCGGGGTAACAGAGTAGAGGGAACCTTTCAGCTTTCGAGTGCCGGCTTGAGGATGAGTTTAGGGATATCCTTGACAGCTTTGACTTACCGAAGCATTATATGAGTATGGCTAAGGAATGAATACAGAGGAATGAGCAAGTAAAGTGGCTTTGGCCTCGTTTGAGTTTGTGGAAACAGTACTATAGCACTTGGACTTAACCAGGGGCTTAATATCATTCAGATGAAGAGAAGACTTAGGAAGAATACATACCCAGGCAGGAGAATTTCCTAAATTGACAGTCAGCATATCAGAATATCTTCTATGTCCCATTGTGACATTTGATGTGTGTCGCAAACACCATCCCATGCCAGCTCCATGCATTTCCCTTGAGCTTTTGTGTCACTGAAGTTGAGCCACATTCAAGAACACGCCGTCCAATTTTCATTGTGCTTCTACCTTGCTACAAGAATAGCTTGATTCCACGTATCCATTGCAGATGTCCTAAGCTACAACCCACGATGGCTCAATTCTTTCCTCCCCGCTGCGCCTGGCCGATCGATACTCTTTTATGCCTCGCTCGATGTCTTCGCAGCTATCAAGGTCTCGTCCATACCTACCTGCTTTCTTCCCTTCCGAGTGTAGCCGACCGAGACCGTTTCATGCCTCGTTAGGCCTATTAACCTGATTGTCCTCGCATCCTAGTTTGATAATTCTGGCAATCAATCGAATTCTTTATTCCTCGACAGGCAGATTCAAGTGGGTCATTGTACCTAGATGGTCGTCTGTTCTGACCCATTCACTTAACTTTTCAGCAATTCTGGCTTAATTCTCAATATTCCAAACATTCCTTCCTTTTTGCAAAGGGGATTTTTTGCTTATAGCCGGCTAATAGCCATATAGTGTCCATCCTCCTGGCACAGTTGCATGCAACAATGTGGCGTTGCAGCCTTATCAATTAAAGTTTAGGAATAATGCAACAATACCATGTACAGGAAGAAGATCAGATCCACGACCCTTGTCCTTTTGTTTCATGAACTCGATATATCCGGCGTGAGTATCTGGATATAAGATATACGCCTGGGCTAATAGATAAATCCGTTCATCAACATCACAAGTCGCCACTCATTCCATAATTCACTGTCTTGGGAACGACTCCTAAAAAAAGGAACAAATGTCAAGATCTCAGGAACACTAGTCTTCAACAAGTCATTAGCAAGTTTATTGGCCCATCACTTCTGTTGCATGTACTGTCAGGCTGGGGTGATATGGTTGGAATAACACGACGAGGTCAAAAGAAAGAAAGAAGTTGATTGCGAGAGTACGTCTGCTCGGCCGGCGATAAGAGTTGAAAGTCCGAAACCACGAAAGCACAACTATTTCGATAAATCATAATTCTAATATTAGTTGATGACGACCATAACCAAGACATCAAAACAGGAACAGGCTACCTTCGGTCCATGGCCCCTTTCACCCGGATCCGCGCACACTATTTTAGCCTTATCGTGTTCAATGTCTTGGAAATCCACATGGCAAAAACGATCATCTTAACCACCACGCCGTCAAAGCTAGCGCACCAGTCCGGTCTTCGTTGACGGTTATCCCGAAACCACGGAAAGGGGACGGCTTTGACGCGGAGATGTAAAAACGTCGGAAGGAATTGAGCTAGCGAAGAAAGGATTCCGCTAAGCTGGCTCTTTTACTTGCGCTAATTACTGACAGTTGACCAAGGTTCAGGACGCAACCTGACTCGGATATTGTCATGGCTCGTGCTGCTTTACTAGCTGAATGCAGATAACAGACGCGAAGCCAAAAGGACATGGGTTAACAGTAGAACCAACGGTGGCGTCTCGCGTAATTATGACGCTTTTCTGTTTACATTGGAAATCATTTAACATCGAGACAAAAGTTATTCTATGTATTGTCATTGTGCTGTAGGCACGAATATTCTATCTATATGCAAACATTACATCGCTGGATTTCGTATCCAAGAAAAAGAGAAAATCTATACGCCGTGATATACCTTGACGACTCCAGCTGCAGATCTTTCAGAAGCTGTCTCCATATCTTCTGTCCGCACGCTATCCTTGCTATTGCTCATCAATTCGTCAGGAATACATCCTACGGGGCCCCTTCGATCTTCAGGTCCAGCATCTTCACTGGTGATCTGAATCTCGCGTTTGGCGTAGATCTTAAGCGGTAAAGCATAAGTGTTGTTAATCTCCTCCTCGCTGTCGACCTGATGCAGCGCATGATCAGCGCGAATCTGCGAGCGCACGACGGAGCGATGATTTGTGAAATTAGTGCGGTACGCTTTTGAAGGGTTGTTTGTGCTCTTTCCGTAGGTTGAACCGCTGAAAGAGCCGAGCTTGAAGATGCGTCTGAGTAAAGTCCAGATATAAGGAAGGTTGGCTGTGATGATGGCGGTGGAGGATTCGCGGATGTACCAGAATGTCCAGTTTGAGCCGAATGGTTCGTTGAAGGAGTAGAATTTGTTGAGGATGGCGGAGAGGATGGTGAAGGCACCGAGGGCGAAGACACCGATGAGGACGGCTTTGCGTTTTAGGGGGAGCTGAGATTTGAGGAAGATGGGCATGGGAATTAAGATGATCATTACGTCGGAGGTGATGTTGATGACGGCGTTAGTGATTAGATGGTTTGTAGCAGCAGAACATTGAGCTGTAAATAGTCAGTATGGTTTAATTGAGGCGATGCGTTAAACATACTGTTCTCTGGAGGGACAGCCCAGTATTGGGTGAATGGGCGACACCAGACTCCCAGGTACAGAATCTCCATAACGACGAAGCCGGCGGTAACATATGCGCCGACAAACTTGACAGCCAAGTTTTGACTCAAACTCATACTGCGACAATGTTAGAATTGACTTTGGACACAATGCGACGGGTAATACGAACGTTAGACGGTTGTACATGAGCAACAAGCAGTACTTCATCAACCAAATGGTCATAATCTGCATCTGCTCAACCACCAACACCCATTTGGAACCATATTCTCGTGTCGCAATCTCTGCTGCGTCCAGGACGACATTTTCGTTGGGATCGATGAGGTTACTGCTCGTTTGCGAAATGATGGACATGCCGACCATGAGGATAGTATCGGTGACCTGTAACTGTTAGACATTGCGCATCCTTGGGTGGTGTAGGCGACGGACCATGGCTACTATCATCAAGTAATCCTCCACTTGTAGCTTCCTGATTGAACCCAGCAACATCCGTCGTGAAATCCTGTACCAGGGTCAGTCCCGATCCCAATTGATCTTGTTCCCTTAATTGACTTTACATTCTGGCGACGACGATGGCCCACGATAGACCGTACCAGGTCCATATCTCAGCTTCTAGCAACGTCATGGCTGCGATGTGTGTTTCTTGGTGTTGGCTGCTGGTTGACTCGGACTTTTTTTCTTCAGGGTGTGGCTCGTCTTGGGTAGGATCAGCGGTGTCAAATTTCGGTGATCGGCGTCGTCGAGTCGGTGTCGCGGTCAATTCGACGTGGGAAGGCTGACGAGGATGCAACGGCGCATGACTTGGGGTAACACCTTTTTTCTTTTCTTTTTTCCTTTCTCCAAGTCTCAAAACCTCCAGTGAAATAAGAGGGACAAGAAATCAAGGCCCAGATAACGCGGGGGTGGGTTGGGCTTAAGGGGGGCGAAGAGACTTTATTTCCCTCCTCCGCATCGACGAATTTGAATCAAGTGGAGTTTTAGTATCAGGGGCCCCGAATGTTCTTGATCCGGGAACACGAGAGAGGACAGTCTTAGGCCAGTCTTAAGCCTAGCTTGTGAAGAGGGACGACGATTCTTAGCGTACTGGTCTTAGCACAAAGCTTGGGGATATTAGGATTGGCCAGATGGAGTCCCTCACGCCACTCGGATTTGTCGCTGCGATAACAGAGGTCGGTCCTTTGAAGGGCTATCAATTGCAGCTCAGTGGGCCGGCGGTAATAATATAGCAGGGATACTCTCTCATCTCTCAATGTCTCACTTCCGATTTGCTTCTGGGATCGTGTTCCACCTCGTGGGAAGAGAGCTCTTCCTTGCATGATGGAAGGAATGGAATGCAGTTCGCCACGTTTAGAGCCCTCCCAGGCTGTCACGAATGGCCGACATCAGCCGCTGACCAGGTCAAGGGACACACATTTCCGAAGTAATCCCTGCCTGAGCTGAACCAGCCAGCACGTCTAGAACCCTGACAGAAGGTGATGATGAGACTTGGTGGCAACGGAGTGGCGCTTACTACGCAACCATTTGACACAACGTTCTTCATTCCAGCAAAGCAGTTATGACGAAGTATGGCCTGAATTTCTTATTACTGTGCTACTTGATTGACCACACTCGGTAAAACCCAAAGCCTCCCAGCCCGTGTCTTAGCAGCTTGGCTGACTATGACCAGACTTGGTAGGTCCCTTGTAGACTCAAAACTGTCCTGTAATTCCGTGCTAAATAGAGTTTGCTAGCTTTAACCAGCCAAGACGCGATCGCGTGGGCGTCAGGGGCCTCTGACTCGCTGATCACTCCACAGTGACACCTTACACCTTCGATCCTAGCAGCAAGTCTGACATATTTGTCTCGGTCTCAGTTCACCAAGAGGGGGACCGAGGGCATGTCTCTGTAACTAATTACAGAGTCTGCGCTTATCTGCATCGCTATATCTGAAGGATCAATAGTTTGAATAGTGGCTTCATCTGGTGTTGAAGCATGAAAGTAACGCTGGAAAACGTCAAGCGAAGAAACCCCGCTTACCCAATTTGGTATCCCACATCCCACATTGACTCAGTGAGCGGTTTTTTAGGTACAGTACTTTCCAGCTTCCCTTTCCTTCTGCCCGTTACTCTGTACTGCGTCTGTCTTTGTTCTTTAACATCCGAGCGTTTCTTCTAATGCAAGCCTCCTTTAACAGCGGAATTAACATTTTGAAGCAGCTTCTCAATTATTGTTAGTGTATCAGACAAATCAGGAGACATAAAGTTGGAACCGTCTTGACGCCGCCAAGCTCAGGCCCCTGAAGACTCCAACGGAATTCCTTAGCCGAACGTGTGAGTTATCACTTTTGTAACCGAGATAGTCGAACTCGTCTCGAACAATTAACTTTGTGTCTATCTGGGGAACAGGTACAGGTATCCGTACGTACCGAGACAATTGACCTGAAGTCCGGTGCTGTGTTTATTCGGGTGGGTTAATCATAGCCGAACGAGGGTCTTGTCTTGGTGTTTACCTGTCCTTAGGTCCATCAATTATAGGGGGCCCGCGGTGAGCCGAACCTGCCCACGGGGCAGCTTCCGGTTTGACCTAGAGTCCGAGTGGCACTCCGCTGCGGGAGGCACAGCCTTAAGAGGGAGGTCATTACAGAACCGAGAACGTGTCTGGCCAGAGCTTGGGGGTCTGGACTGCCAAGACCAAGCGAGTGCGACGATTTTCGATTGATGTTACGTACAATGCGCGATTGAAACATGCTGGTTACAGGGTAACCTGGGCCATTTTATCGGGTTAGAGTTGCGAATGACATGACTTGACATGATACCGGGTAAGGATAATACAGCAATACAGCAATAGTTTATTACTAGCTCAGGCTTATGCCAAGATTTATTTCATGCCAGATCAATAGTATCATACCTTGTGATAATGCTCCTGTGTTTGTGGTTGTGATTCCAATTAATGCAGAAATTTGTCACGATCGCTGACCACATTTGAGTTGCTTGCTTACTAAGGCTGACTGTGGCTTAACTTCCTGTGGCGCAGAATTAGTAATTATACCCTGATGAGATAAGATGTGGAATCCCTTCAATTGCGTCAGATCACGTGAAGTCGATATTTCAAAGCGGCTCCGTCAGATTCTCTCAAAATCCGTGCCATGAGGAGGAAAGCATATAAACAGATCAACCCAACCACAACAAGGATAATCCTCCTCAAAGAGCCACAGATCTCGATATCCCATCTGCATTAGATTCCAGCACTAAAGAGAGACATCACCCGTCACTATTATACCAGCCTCTGTCGATCCCCCGCAGATCAATCTCAAAATGGTTCACCACATCACCTCAAACGACGAGCTTCAAAAGCTTCTCTCATCAACCACATACGTCGCTGTCGACTTCTTCGCAGACTGGTGTCCCCCTTGCAAAGCCATAGCCCCCGTCTATGAGCAACTCGCCACCAAGCACAGCGTTCCCGACGTCCTAGCTTTCGCAAAGGTCAACGTCGACCACGTGCAGGACGCTGCGCGCCAGTACGGCATCACCGCCATGCCCACATTTATGTTCTTCAAGGAGGGCAAGCAAGTTGCTGTGAACGGCCAGGCGGAGATCAAGGGTGCAGACCCCAGAACGCTGGGTGCTGCTGCTGAGAAGCTGGGTGGTCTAGCGCAGAAGCGAGTGTCTGGCGCTTAAGAAAGGGTTAAGAAATCAAGGGAATGGGCATGTTCGGAGAATTTACTCCACGGCATTTGAAATAAAACAGACAAAAGCACTTTTTGAGTGTGTGTGTACCTGCATCGGGAGTTAAGGTTAGCGTTCTTTGACAGGAATGAGGGTCTAACGTGGAGGATTCCATTACGAGCTTGGATCTCTGGATCGAGTATGGTCAGCGGATATAGAATAAGCGACTGTTTGCGGATATTTGTATTTGTCTGTGACGTGAGTTAGATATGTCGTCAAACAATCGCATAACGAAACATTTAGATCTGATACGGTGAAAAGATCTAGATTGACGAGGAATGCCAAGAAGTGATGAGAAGTGACAATTGTTACCTTGTGTCCGAGATTACGGTTTTCCATAAGTAGCTTGAGAATGCTGCAAGAGGCGAATATGAAAGCCTATGTCTGCTGATGTCTGAGATGGAAGCTTAACCTCGAACACTGCAGACAGCCATTCATTAGCATGACCGACAACAAGCGACGTGCTTTTAGCCTGAATATTTACTCCAATTCGTTCTGAGTCAAGATTCGGGCCTACAGTGACTGCCAAGTAATTCTGCAATGCTTGTAGGAGAACTAAGACTAAATGCATTCGATCGCTGCCAATTTCACATGGTTGTAGCATCTCTTGCAAAATTCTCTTTTTGGTTATGCAGGGGTGATGGTGTCTCTCAAGACAATCATAACCTTTTACGTAAGGCTATTAGATATTAGATTCTC